>CAUYRH010078001.1:0-14401 GCA_963574655.1 Perodicticus potto
GGCGGGCGCCTGTAGTCCCAGCTACTTGGGAGGCAGAGGCAAGAGACTCGCTTGAGCCCAGGAATTGGAGGTTACTGTGAGCTGTGATGCCACGGCACTCTATCCAGGGTGACAGCTTGAGGCTCTGTCTCAAAAAAAAAAAAAAGAAAGAAAGAAAAGGAAGGCTTATTAATTATATACAACTTTGAGGGGTGCCAACTGCTGCTTGGAAATGTAAAATGTTGGGTTTCAAGACAGCTGCCTATCTCCTAACATGTCAGGGTTTCAGGCAGCTGCCTGGATCCTCAGTTCTTGGAGTGCTCTTGGCCGACTTCCCAAAATAAGACAATCATGAAACAAAGTTTATTGAGAAAGAGATAGCTAGATTTATAGACTAAGAGCAAGGTATAGGCTTACAGAGCAAGATACATTCACTATAGACAGCAAATAGGCCCCTATTATTGTGATGAAGAAAAGGCAAGGAGTCCTAGAAATTTTTTCTTAACTCTTTTAAGAAAGTTTTATGGCCTACAGGTAATTTGAAACTAAAGAGAGGTGAAAAATTGCTAAGAGAACAATAGATAATAAGAATTATAGACAAATTGCTCATAAAAATATAAAAATGTGCCCACGTACACAAATGATTTAAGGAAAAGAATAAAAGCAACAGTGATTTATCATTTTCACCTATCAGACAGGTAAAGTTAAGAAACATTGATAAGTACCCATTATTGCCAAGGTGAGAGTAAATATCTATTTTCAAGTATTCAGAGAGAATCACACAGCATCTTCTTGACAGTTTTGTCTGAAAAACAAAATAGAATTGATGTAACCCCCAATCATAATAGGGGATTGGTTAAATAAACTGTTATATCACATAATGAAATATTGTGCAACAATGAAAAATAATGGGCATAGATCTATATATACTGACATGGAAAAATACCCATTGCTAATTGGAAACCTGTGTGTGGTGAGACCCCATGAGTATGTGTGTTGGAGTTTGCAGGAAAGAAATCTAGATGAGAGATAATTATCTTGAACTGGGTGAGAGCATGAGAAGTTTGTGGAACTTTCCAGATATATGTTATGTTTGAATTTTTAAAAAATGAGCCTGCATTGCTTTGGTAATGGGGGTGCTCAAAAAGTATAGCACTGGGAAGGGTGAAATGAATATTCTAAATGTCTGCAAACTGATCCCCAGGGTGGCTGTTGTGAAGTGATTACAGAAGAGGCTGCAGCTGCCCTTCGGAAAGCAACCAAGTGGGCACAGTCAGGCCTCATTGTCAGTGTCGGGCCCCCTGTAGAGTCTGTCAACCCAGAGACTGTGAGTGGACTATCCACAGGCGACAAAAAGAAAACCGCTCAAACCTCCATTTGCCGAGAGAGGAACTCTGAACTTGCAAGGTAAGACCTTTCCCCCAGGTAGCACCTATCAACCTGTCTCAGATTTACTTTTTGCCTTTAGGGTTTTAATTTTCTACCATCCCCTTGACCTGCTGGAAATGAAGAGTAGGGGCTAAAAATACCTATTTGTCATAGTAATTGCTCTCAAAGCAGAGTCTGGGAGTATGTCAGAGAGCAGTGACCGTCTAAGTGGGTCTCAGATTGTCATGGAAGATGGGGAAATGCTTCTGGATGAGTAGAGATTTATAGCCAGAGGATTCTTCTGAATATTGGTAAACTCTGGTGTCCCTACCTTCATTTTTTTCAAATGGTCCTTCTCCACTGCACACGTAAACTTCCTCCTAGGAGTAGAAGAGATGAGTGAGTGCTGCCTCTGGGAAGTTTGCACAAAGTGTTCAGCACACACCAGAAGTAGCACGGTATCTTTCCTTCATCCTTGTGGCTTATGTAGTGAAAAGTTTGAAGTCCATTATTTCAGAGGATTCTTCAGATACCCCAGAGAATATGAGAGAAGTGATTTCTTCCTAATGAAAATGTAGCATTTAATTTTTTCATTCAACAGAATCTGCTTTTTCTTATATAAATAAAAGGTGTTTCCCTCTGATGCAAACCCTGAAAGCCATTTCTCTGCACTCTTAACTGTCCCTGGGCATCAACAGTTTTCCACATTGACACTTGCAGGACTGATCCCGTCCGCCCATTTATCAGTGGGCATGTGGCAAACAGCATGGCTGCAGAAGTGATTGCTTTGCTACATAGCTTGCTAATGGCACCTGAGTCGAATGCAGCTCAAATATGGACCACGACAGCAGAGAAGGTTAGTACAGTGTTGCTGCTTAACTGAGGAAGTAAGATGAAGCTATTTAGAATTAGAACCATGCCCAGCAAGGAATAGTTTTAGTAAGAGAGATTCCCACATTAGCCAGATATACCTGTTATATATTTTTCCCCTGGAATTTGCTTTGTTTTAGTAATCTCTACTCTGTTAACCTACGTCTCCTATTGATGCTGGTTCTGATTTTGCAGAAGACAGGACGGTATTCTCAGGGAAAGAATGACAGCGCTTGTTTCTTCTTCTTGCTTATGTTAGATTGGCACTGACATTAGGAGATCATGCAGCCTTGCTTTCTTGGATTTGTTAAGTGTACTTACTAAGCCCAAGGAGGCCACTGTGTGACCTACACTGCCTGAGTGCCTTTTCATTGAGTAATTCATCATTACAAATAGTCGACCAGTTGCCTGAAACCAGGGTCTGTAATCAGTTCCCCCTTTCCACAGTCACCCTTCAAGTGAACCCCTTATAATGTGTCCTAATGTAATTGAGTATTGACAAGTAGGCACTTCAGATAAATCATTGCTTTATTTTAGGGATTTTAGGAATGCAATTTTAGTTTGATTCTCTCATGTTTTACAGTTACTTATTTCCAGTTCTGTCTGATTACATTATATGAGTCACAGTGTCACTGGCTATTATAGCCTGATAGTTTTTCGGTCCCTCCCATGTCTGGAGTGCCCTCAATAAATGAGACCCAGGCACTGTTGTGGACACTTCACCATTCTTGGTATCAAAACAACCAAAATGTTAACAGCAAGTACATGGGCTGCTTCTCACATTTAGGTTCTGTCTCGTGCACTGATGTACATTCCGCAATTGGGGAAATATGCAGAAAGCATTCTGGAAAATGGCAGCAGCAGTGGCAGGAAACTTGCCAAACTTCAGAGAATTGCCCGCCAGGCTGTTGCCGCACTATGTGCCCTGGGAGGCTTCAAAGAGACAATCAAGATAGGATCCGAGGTTCAGGTAACCAACTACCATATCCCCCCAGTCATCGTTTACCCCACATACAAACATCCATTGATTTACTGATTATCTGTAAGACATATATCACTCACTCAATTGAACAAAAAAACCTGTTCCTTCAAACTAAAGAATCTGAGAAACTCTTGAAATTTAATCCATCCTATGCTACAAATTATTCAGATATGAAAGCAAACTGTATAATGCTAATTATAATACTTGTCCCCTATCATATCATTAATATCAATTTTAGAATTGAAAGTGTTAGGTGACAGCATGCTGTGATCATCTTGCTGTTAGATTTTAGGACCAATTATTTAATTCATGTCCAGAGCTTGGTATCTACATTATAATAAACTGCTATAGTGCTGATAATACCAGCTGTAAATTTACTTCTTCCTCTCGTCTCATGAGATAGCTCCTTGCATAGCAGTGCTGGGCAGTTAGTGCTAACCCGTCTCTGTCTCTAGGTTTTAGGTAGAGGAATATCAGGAAGCATTGGAGTAGTGGCTTCTATCAATGAACAGGAAGGTATAGCTACAGTCAGATTCCCACCTATAGACTGTAGAAAGACTTCGCAAGCATCAGACACATTGACTATTCCATTGTCTAGACTTTGTGTTCCAAGATCAGAGGTAAGGTGATTTTTAAATGTTTCATAAAATGTCACTGCAAATGGTAACCGTAACTATACTAAGTAATGTACATGCAAAATGTAAAAGCGCAAATACTTGGTTAATCTTAAATTGTACTTGTGATGTTTATCTACATATTGGTTATAATTATTTCATGGTAACATTTGTGTGAAAATTTTCATCTAAATGACCAAATTTCATTTCTTTGTTGTTTGGGAATATTCCATAGTATATAATATTTTAATTGTTTTGATATGGTTTATAATTTTCCGTGTGATTTTATTTTTTAACTCAAAATTTGAGAATTAACTCCAGATAATAACAACACCCTCATTTCTTATAAACTAACTACTTGAATTTAACTTTCTGCCATGCCCCTCCCACCGCCATCAGGCATTGCCTCTTCATAAACTGTCCATTACTGAGAAGGTAGTACAGGCAGTCCAGTCCATGTTGCTTCCTCAGGAGGGGAGTCTCTCTATTCACACCTCACTTCCTGCAACAGGAGATGGGTCAGCTCCTGTGATGGCAGTCGTTCGGCTCCTGGCTGAGATAAGAACAAGGTGAGCACCCTCCTCAGATTGCCTGATGTCCTGAGGTAGTACAGGCCAGCAGCGTCAGGGGTCTTTGGTGGGCCCCTCCACCCCTGGCTTAGTAGTTCCACAGCTGGAAGCTCATGCCAAGCAGAGTAACAGAAACCATTCTCTGATACTGTGTTTACCATTCTTTGTTGCGTTCCTTGATCTCTGCAATTTTTGTTACATTCCCCTATTTCTACACTTACAAATAAAGTTTAGCTGTTCACCTAAGAAAATAAACAATTGAAAGTCAATGTATTGTACACATATGTAAAGCTCCACTGGTTTGCTTTGGTAAAAAAAGTTTGTTCTATCACAGAAATAACTACCACTTTTTTATATGATTGAGGCCACATTAATTTATATCTGGTTTATCATTTTCCAGGCTGATGGCAGGAAAACTCGGGTATACTCACAAGGTGTTGATGTTAGAAAGGAAAAGAGTATTTTTCTATAAATGCACACATTTACCATTAAATAGCAGTAACAAGCTTCTCTTTTGATGATGGAACCCCTTAGAAAGTTCTAGTCTATATGTTGAGTCACGTGAGAGAGATCAGCAAACAGATTTTTTTAGTTTTGGATCCCTCTTGTTTCCAGAGCTCTGATAGTGCCTGTGGAGCCTGGTTTAGGAAAAGCTCTTGAGAGGTAGAGCTGATTTCTCACCTGGGCACTTTGTGTCTTCATTTAATAGAGATGGCATCACTTTTCCCTTTTCTGATCATCCTTGCAATGTCAGCAGTTACTATTTGGGAAAAGAGACTTGTTTGTTTCCAAGACAATCCAGCTCAGAAAAAAAGCGAGAAGAATGGGGAGTTTGAATCTTGTTGTAAATTGGGGGAAAAAATTGATTGAAATGTTTTTCACAGTTGACTTTTTAGAGAATGAACATTGATGACTTTGAAATATTGTAAATCTTTTAACATTAAGAGCATGCCTGGTCATGGCCCAACTTTTAGAAGACAGCTTATTTTGTGAAGAATTCATACAACAGTGTCCAGCAGCTGTTGAAGTCCTTAACCTGGTAGCCCAGGAATGCAGTGCTGGTGAGTTCTGTTACTTTCCTTACCACTCTACTGTATTGAGTTTTGTCAGCACCATTGCAATGTAATAATGTCATGTTAACTGTTTTCACTCACACACACATATCAAACACCTGAGTTCTAAAGACAACATTTACAACTCACTTTCATCCCAGGCCTAGAAATGTAAAACAAAACTTTCAGTCTATACCAGCTAGGAAGTCAGCTTTAGGACTGTCAGAGTGTTTTCTTCATTCCTATTAATTCATTGCCTTTATTAACCTAATGAACTGTTTATGGGCTGTCCATAGGGCTAGCATCTTTATTATGACTATTGTCATTGGCTACATTTGAATTCAATGTCAAGAGTTTGCATTAACATCCATCCTTGAGGGTGTGTATAGGTATGAGTTCATGGAAAAGTTCAAACAAATACAAAAATCAGAATACTAGTATAATGAACCCTCCTCATATTTCCATTATCCAGTTTCAACAATTGTCAACTCATAGCTGATTTTGTTTTATCTATACTGCACCCCATAGATCATTTTTACTCCTAGATATTATTTTATTTATAAACATTTTAGTATGTGCCTTCTAAAGAATAAGGACTCATAAAACAACCATGATACCATTGATACCATTATCACATCTAAATTATTAATGATAATTTTTTAATATTATTAAATATCTAAGCTGGTTGCAGTGGTAAGTAAGTACCTATAGTTCCAGCTACATGAGAGGCTGAGGCGAGAGGATCACTTGAGCCCAGGAGTTTAAGTCTGGTCAAGTCCAGCCTGGAAAAGTGAGACCTTATCTCCTAAAAAAAAAAAGTATATATAGGCTTGGCGCCTGTGGCTCAACGGGCTAAGGCGCCAGCCACGTACACCTGAGCTGGCGGGTTCAAATCCAGCCCGGGCCCACCAAACAACAATGATGGCTGTAACCAATAAATAGCTGGGCGTTGTGGCGAGCGCCTGTAGTCCCAGCTACTTGGGAGGCAGAGGCAGGAGACTTGCTTGAGCCCAGGAATTGGAGGTTGCTGTGAGCTGTGATGCCACAGTACTTTATCCAGGGTGACAGCTTGAGGCTCTGTCTCAAAAAAAAAAAAAAATACATATATATATATATACGGACATATATGTGATATGTATATATTTTGTCAGTGTTCAACTTCCTAATTTTCTCACAAAGGATATTCTTGTTTATAACATTTGTTTATTTATTTGAATTAAGATCCAAATAAATGTCACACATTTTGTTTCTATGTCTTATTTTCTATAAGTTTATAGTTGATTTTAAGTGAAAGTTTACACCTTGTCCCCAACGATGTAATTGGACCCTAAGTGAAATTGTCTGCAATTCAATTAGCATTCCATTTTACAAATTATAAGGAAGAAATAGATTTTTTTTTTTTTTTTAGAGACAGAGTCTCACTGTCGCCCTCAGTAGAGTGCCGTGGTGTCACAGTTCACAGCAACCTCCAACTCCTGGCCTTAGGTGATTCTCTTGCCTCAGCCTCCCGAGTAGCTGGGACTACAGGCGCCCGCCACAATGCCTGGGTATTTTTTGTTGCAGTTTGGCTGGGCCGGGTTTGAACCCACCACCAGTATATGGGGCCGGTGCCTTACCCACTGAGCCACAGGCGCAGCCCAACACCCAGCTGTTTTTAGATACGGGGTCTCGCTCTTGCTCAGGCTGGTCTCAAACCTGTGAGCTCAAGACATCCATGCACCTCGGCCTCCCAGAGTGCTAGGTTTACAGGTGTGAGCCACCGTGCCCAGCTTTCCCTTAGGGGTTTTAAGGTCTTTTTTGGGTCATTTTTCTTATTTATGTTACTTATTATTTCTCATACCATTTGCTTTGTCAGTAACTCTCTAATATCTTTCTTTTTGTATCTTACTCTCTCATATTGCGGTGATTTCATGTTGCTTGTTTTTATTTCATAATTTGTCTTTATTCTGTATCTTTTACTTTTCTAATATATTTCTTCTGATAAGAGTAGTGCCTTGGATTGAGCAGACGCTCCAGCTGGGAGAACCAGTAACCACTAATAAACTTCAGAGAAAGCCTAAGAATAGAGAAAAAGAATTTTTAAAAAGGAGTTTGTGGCTCGGCGCCTGTGGCTCAACGGGCTAAGGCGCCAGCCACGTACACCTGAGCTGGCGGGTTCGAATCCAGCCCGGGCCGCCAAACAACAGTGATGGCTGCAACCAAAAAATGGCCGGGCGTTGTGGTGGGTGCCTGTAGTCCCAGCTACTTGGGAGACTGAGGCAAGAGAATCACTTAAGCCCAGGAATTGGAGGTTGCTGTGAGCTGTGATGCCACAGCACTCTTTCCAGGGTGACAGCTTGAGGCTCTGTCTCAAAAAAAAAAAAAAGGAGTTTGCTAGGCTTCGAGGGTGAAATTACTTGTGACTAAGTTTTTGCCCATTAATTTAGTTGTTACTTTTGGTAGGTCCTTTTCCTGCCTCTAATTTGCTCATTTTCTTGGCTTAGATTGCATTCTAAGGCATATTTTGGCTGATTGTAGCAGGCATGTAACTTGCTGCATTAATCACTTGCTTTTCTGTGGGACTGTTTCTGGCTATCCTCTTTTATATATTTTATAGAATAAGGAGGTCTTAATTTGTGCAATTTACATTGGTTCTTGATGTACAAGCCAGGATTTGTAATAACTTAAAGTGATGATCCCACATGGTTTTGATCACAGCCCACTTAACCTATTTTTCCTAGTTGAAAAGAACCCTGTGGTAACAGTAAGTTGAAAAGAAATGTGTGGGAAATACTTATTAATTACCATAAAAGAGAAGACTATGAACATATACACATTGATTTATGTTCTAAAAAACAATAGTGTCACGCCTGTAATCCTAGCACTCTGACAGGCCAAGGCAGGTGGGTTGCTTGATCTCACAAGTTTGAGATCAGCCTGAGCAAGAATGAGACCCCGTCTCTAAAAATAGCTGGGCATTCTGGTGGGCTCCTGTGGTCCCAGCTGAGGCAAAGAGGATCACTTAAGCCCAAGAGTTTGAGGTTGCTGTGAGCTATGACACCCTAGCACTTCACCCAAGGTGACAAAGTGAGATTCTGTCTCAAAAAACAAAATAAATTAATTAAATAAAATACAATAGTGTCTATATGAAGTTTAAAAATCCTTAATAGGCTGGGTACAGTGGTTCACACCTATAATTCCTGCACTCTGAGAGGCTAAGGCGGGAGGATCACCTGAGGCCCGAAGTTTAAGACCAGCCTGGGCAACATAGCAAAACCCTATCTTCACCAAGAAAAAAAAAATTAATAGCAGGCATGGTGGTGTGTGCCTGTAGTCCTAGCTACTCAGTAGGCTTAGGTGAGAGGATGGCTTGAGCCCAGGAGATTGAGGTTGCAGTGAGCTATGATCATACCACTGCACTCTAACCTAGTAACAGAGTGAGACCCTGTCTCTGAAAATAATATTTCAATCAGCTCCTTTTATTCTTTTATCTGGAATGAATTAAATAGCAGACTTGCCCATTGTAATAGTAACTCATTTGTATCTAAATTTTTTTTTGGCTGGGGCTGGGTTTGAACCCGCCACCCTCGGTATATGGGGCCGGCGCCCTAATCCTTGAGCCACAGGCGCCACCCTGTATCTAAATTTTATACCTTCGATATCTAAAGAAGAAAATATCTAAGTTCATTTGATGGAACTTCAAAAATAGGAAGGAAAAAATAGGAAAATAGCACTTCAGCGCTTTTTCCCTTGAACAGATATTCCTGAGGAGTTAACTAGAACCCTTGGCTGAAATAGCCTAGGAAGCAGATGTTTACTCCTGGAGAAAAGGAACACAGAAACCAAAAAGTGCTCAACATTACTTTATACTCTCCCAGGTGCCATAAGTTCCCAGTTTCAGCTGTTTCCTTTTCTCCCAGCTTCTTAATGTTTGTATTTCCTGAGCCAGATGTCCTTATGCTGAAAGTTCCAAAGAACCCCTGGGAAGCGTGGTTAAAATGTTTCCCAAGCTCCACCAAAAAAGTCGGAATCTTAAGTTCAGAGTAGGCCCAGTCAGTGTAATACAAGGGCCTCAGATCTCCCTGGAAGAAACAGGGCTCCAAGTTTTGTCCTGACCCTTCCTTCTCTACCTACCCTTCCCCTGAGCTTTCAAGGCTTCACTGTGAGCAGTGAGCAGACCCAGGCCTAGTGGCTATTTCTCTGTAAGTACTCCCCTCCCCAGCCTCACAAACGACCACATTTAAAACCAAGGCGGTTAATTACTCTAAATCAGCTCTCCTGCTGACCTCCTGTGTTGGTTAATATTCAGACTATTTTCGATACTCAGATATTGAGTCAAATACGTTTTCTCCTTGTCCCTTCACATTTAGTCACTTGCCTTATCCAATTCTTCCTTTGAAATGCTCCCAAACTCTCTTGCCCATTTCCACTCCCAGCTCTTTAAGGCAGGTGCTTTTTATCTCATGTTTAGACGCTGGCCTTACCCTAACATTTTCTTGTTAGACTCTCTCTTTTTACATTGTTGTCACAGGTATCTTCTTGAAGCCTGGTTTGAGTGCCTGGTTGTCAGAAGTACGGAGCTGTCACTGAGTGGCTGGCTTTCTTCAGCATAGTTACTGATGCGAAGTTGCCATTTATACATTGGAATGAGTTCACAGCACTTTCTGGAAGTTACTTGTTATTGTAGCCAAAAAGAATCAGTCTTTTCTTTCTTGAGTTTGACGTATAGGAACTTTTTATCCCCACACTAGATACTATAAAATCTCTTACATTAAGCCTGCCTCATGGCAGACCTGCCTCCACTCTATCAAATATCCCTCTGCTCCTTTCCTTCCCCCTAAGGATTGCTGTTACCTTATTATTTAATATGATCCTGCTTAACCTGTATTGAGGTATCACTGTGAAACTTGTTACTGGTTAAAAAGGACATTGTTGCAGATGTTACTCTT
Source organism: Perodicticus potto (assembly GCA_963574655.1). Classification (NCBI taxonomy): domain Eukaryota; kingdom Metazoa; phylum Chordata; class Mammalia; order Primates; family Lorisidae; genus Perodicticus; species Perodicticus potto. The sequence continues at coordinate 10,363 of CAUYRH010078001.1, forward strand.
TGTATCAGACCGTACTCTGTGTATGAGGTAAGTCATTTTAACAAAATACCTGGGCTCCTGACTAGTTTACTTTTGTTTAACAGACTTGATGAATCTTGTAACTAAACAAGATTTTTTAGTTTGTTTTTTTTTGAGACAGAGTCTCACTTTGTTGCCCTGAGTAGAGTGCTGTGGCATCACAGCTCACAGCAACCTCAAATTCTTGGGCTCAAGCAATTCTTTTGCTTCAGCCTCCTAAGTAGCTGGGACTATAGGCGCCCGCTACAGTGTCTGGCTATTTTCAGAGATGGGGTCTTGCTCTGGCTCAGGCTAGTCTCCAACTCATGAACTCAGGCATTTTACCTACCTCGGCCTCCCCAGAGTGCTGGGATTACAGGCGTGAGCCACCACTCCCAGTCCAGCAGTTTCCTTCTTTGATTTGGCCACTGGGAAACACAGATCTAGCTTGTGCCTCTGAATGTAAATAAAAGACCCAACACACACCTCATGGCCTGTCCTCACTCTGACTCCTCTCTGACTCTGGATGTGCCTTATCTTTCTTACCTCCCATTCTGTAGAGTTGTATCTTAGGAGTCTATAGGTTCCCTCTTTAGTGTCTATGTGTCTGCAAGTTTGTAGCTGTGCTAGAAGTGAGATAAATCTTTTCCACTTCCTCCACCATCCTACACAAGGCCTGTGCTTTACTTCTATGGGACTACACTGTAGCCCTCTAAGATGTATACTTTTAATTCACATACCATACAATTTGCCACTTTATTTATTTATTCTGAGACAGAGCCTCAAGTTGTCATCCTGGGTAGAGTGCTATGACATCACAGCTCACAGCAACTTCCAACTCCTGGGCTGAAGCAATTCTCTTGCCTCAGCCTCCCAAGTAGCTGGGACTACAGATGTCCGCCACAACGCCCGGCTATTTTTTGGTTGTAGTTGTCATTGTTGTTTAGCAGGCCTAGGCTGGATTCGAACCCACCAGCTCTGGTGTATGTGGCTGGCACCTTAGCTGCTTGAGCTACAGGCGCCGAGTTGAATTTGCCACTTTAATGTGTACAATTCCTTGGAGGTTACTATACTCACAGAGTTGTACAACTATCACTGTTATCTAATTTCAGAACATTTCTATCTCCTGCCACTAGAAAAACACCCCCATCGCCATTAAACAGCCACTCCTGGTTATCTCTTCTTCCTAGCCTCTGGCAACAGCAGTCTACTTTCTGTCTCTATGAATTTGCCTATTCTGATCATTTCACATAAATGAGATCATGGCCTTTTATGTCAGAATTCTCTGACTTTAGCATGATGTTTTAAACTTCATTCATGTTAATAGCATTATGTCAGTACTGCATTCTTTTCTATGGCTCAATACCATTCCATTGTATGAACTTACCAAACTTTATACATTGATCAATTTATTGATACTTATATTATTTCTGTTTTTTGGCTATTATGAATAATGCTTCTATAATCATTCATAAACATGTTTTTATGAAGATGTATGTGTTTTTAGTTCTCTTGGATATACACCTGGGAGTGGGATTATTGGCTTATATGGTTATTCTGTGTTTAACTTTTGAGGAATTATTCTTTCTTTCTTTTCATTTTTCTTTCTTTCTTCCCTTTCTTTTCTTTCTTTCCTTTCTTTCTTTCTTAGGATCTGTTTCCCAGAGTGACAATCAATTTTGCATATTCCCACCAGCAATGTATGGGGGTTCCAATAACCTCATATTCTTAACCAACAGTGGTATTGTCTGTGTTTAAATTATAGTCATCCTAGTAGGTATGAAGTAGTTTCTCATTGTGGCTTTATTTTGTTTTGGGGTTTTTTGTTTGTTTGTTTTGTTTTTGAGACAGAGTCTCACTATGTCACCCTCAGTAGACTGCTGTGGCATTACAGCTCATGGCAGCCTCTAATTCTTGGGCTTAAGGAATTCTCTTGCCTCAGCCTCCCAAGTAGCTGAGACTACGGGTTCTTACCACAATGCCTGGCTTTTTTTTTTGGTTGCAGTTGTCATTGTTGTTTAGCTGGCCCGAGCTGGGTTGGAGTCCACCAAACTTGTGGCTGGCGTCATTACCACTGTGCTATGGGTGCTGAGCCTATTTTGTATTTTTTTTTTTTAATTTTTTTGTAGAGACAGAGTCTCACTTTATCGCCCTCGGTAGAGTGCCGTGGCATCACACAGCTCACAGCAACCTCCAACTCCTGGGATTAGGCGATTCTCTTGCCTCAGCCTCCTGAGTAGCTGGGACTACAGGTACCCGTCACAACACTCGGCTATTTTTTTGTTTTGCAGTTCAGCTGAGGCTGGGTTTGAAACTGCCACCTTCGGCTTGGCGCCTGTGGCTCAAGCAGCTAAGGCGCCAGCCACATACACCTGAGCTGGCGGGTTCAAATCCAGCCTGGGCCCGCCAAACAACAATGTTGGCTGCAACCAAAAAAAGGCCAGGCGTTGTGGCGGGTGCCTATGGTCCCAGCTACTTGGAGGTGGAGGCAGGAGACTGACTTGAGCCCAGGAATTGTGAGCTGTGAAGCCACAGCACTCTATCCAGGGTGAGAGCTTGAGGCTCTGTCTCAAAAAAAAAAAAAAAGAAACTGCCGCCTTCGGTATATGGGGCCGGCGCCCTACTCGCTGAGCCACAGCACCACCCTATTTTGTATTTTCTTAATGGCTTATGATATTGAGCATCTTTTCATGTACTTAATGATCACTTATCTTCTTTGGAAAAATACCTACTCAAATCTCTTGCCCATTTTTTAATTCTGTTATTCGTCATTTTATTGTTGAGCTATAAGAGTTCTTTATATATTCTAGACATATTAGTCCCTATCAGATATGATAAGCAAATATGTTTTTCCATTCTGTGGGTTGTTTTTCACTTTTTTTTTTCTTTTTTTTTTTTTTGAGACAGAGTCTCACTTTGTTGCCTTCAGTGGAGTACTATGGCATCATAGCTCACAGCAATCTCAAACTCTTGGACTCAAGCAATCCTCTTGCCTCAGCCTCCCGAGTAGCTGGGACTACAGACACTGGCCACAATGGCTAGTTTTTCTCTTTAGAGTAGAGAATGGGGTCTCACTCTTGCTCAGGCTGTTCTGGAACTCCTGAGCTCAGGCAGTCCACCTGCCTCGGCCTCTCACAGTGCTAGGATTATAGACATGACCCACTATGCCAGGCCTTTTTACTCTAGATGGTGTCCTTTAAAACACAGAAGTTCGTCATATTAATTAAGACATTTTTGCCTGATTATCTTTTGCTGCTTTTGCTTTTGGTATCAGAAACCATTATCTATTCCAAGGTCTTGTACATCTCTATTTTCTTCTAAGAGTTTTATAATTATAGCTATAGGATTTTTTAGGTCTTTGATCCATTTTAATTTTTATGTATCATATGAAATTTTCCTAATACCTCTTGCACTTGACTATTCTAGACCTTTTCTTATAGTTTCAAGCTACCCAGAATTCTTTTCCTTCTCTTTTTTTTTTTTTTTGAGACAGAGTGTCACTTTGTTGCCCTCAGTAGAGTAACATGGCGTTACAGCTCACAGCAACCTCCAGCTCTTGGGCTTAGGTAATTCTCTTGCCTCAGCCTTCCATGTAGCTGGGACTACAGGCACCTACCACAACGCCTGGCTATTTTTTGTCACAGATTGGCTGGGGCCAGGTTCAAACCTGCCATCCTTAGTATATTGGGCCAGCGCCCAACTCACTAAGCCACAGGCGCCACCCTTTTCCTTCTCTATGTATTGAAATTCTATCTTTTCTAAGATCTAACTTAATTTTGTATTCAAGAAGCCTTTCTAGATGCTAGAATGAAGTAATCATCATTCATTTTCATCTGAATGAATGGCTGTGCTTGTGCCTTTATCACATAATCCCATCATACAGCTGTGTACTGTAGTCTTTTTTTTTTTTAAATACATGTATTTTATTATTCTTCATTACATTATTTCCCCCCCCCCACCTGTCCGTGATAAGACAGAATTGATTTACAGAAAAGAATACAGAAAACACCAAAGCTCCTGGTAGTGGGAGAGATTTCAAGTA
>CAUYRH010078004.1:0-28689 GCA_963574655.1 Perodicticus potto
TTGGAGGATCTATCCAACACTGCTAAAGGAGTATTAAAATCTCCAACTACTATGGAGCTGGAAGAAATCAATTTACTCATGTCTATTAGCGTTTTTCTTATAAATTGAGGTGCATTCTGGTTGGGTGCATAAAAATTAATAATTGAAATCTCATCATATTGAGTATTACCTTTAACAAATATGAAATGTCTGTCTTCATCCTTCTTTACTTTGGTTGGTTTAAAGCCTATTGTATCTGCAAATAAGATTGCAACACCCGCTTTTTTTTGTTTTCCATTTGCCTGGAATATAAATGACCATCCCTTCAACTTGAGTCTAAATTTATCTTTTAAGGTAAGATGAGATTCCTGTATGCAGCAGATATCTGGCCTGAGTTTTTGTATCCAGTCAGCCAACCTATACCTCTTTAGAGCACAATTTAAACCATTCACATTAGTTGAAAACCATGATAAATCTATAGAAAGTCCAGTGGACATTTTTAATCCTTTCATCACTGTGGAAGTTGAAATTTGATAAAAAGTTTCTGGGTGAGTTTACTTTTGTGGTGGAGGATTATGCTGGTCATTATGGAGGATAGGTCTCAGAATATCTTGGAGAGTTGGTTTAGTTATAGCAAATTTCCTCAACATGTGGATGTCGTTAAAGTATTTAATTTCTTCATCAGAAATGAAACTCAGTTTAGCTGGGTACAGGATCATGGGTTGAAAGTCCTTTTGTTTTAGGAGATTAAAAGTCGATGACCATTCTCTTCTAGCTTGAAAGGTTTGATCAGAGAGATCTGCACTTATTCTAATATTCTTCCCCTTGCAGGAAATGGATTTCTTACATCTGGCTGCTTTCATTAGTGAAGCTTAACTTTAGTGAAGTTAATTATGATGTGTCTGGGGGATGTCTTATTTGGGTTGAGTCGTGCTAGGGTTCTGAAACTGTCTGCTATCTGAATTTCAGAATCTCTTGGCATGTCTGGAAAGTTCTCTTTCATAATCTCATAAAGAAGAGATTCTGTGCCTTGTGATGCCACTTCATCGTTTTCAGGTATCCGTATAAGGCGAATATTGGTTTTCTTCGAGTATCCCAGAGCTGTCTGAGAGAATCATCCAGTTTTGCCTTCCATTTCTCTTCCTCTCTGGAAGTTTGGGAGCGTTCGAAAGCTTTGTCTTCCATGTCAGAAACATGGTCCTTCCTTTCTTCTGCTTGCTCCATTCTGGGATTCTACTGTATTTCTCAGATCTTTGAGAGCTGCAACTTCTTGTCTCAATGTGTCAAAATCTTTGGTCATTTTGTCTTTGAATTCGTTGAAGGCCCTGGGGGCACCAATCAGGGCCGCCTGGGAATCCCCCCATAAGTTTCTTACCTGGTGGGCCGCCTGGTCCGGCAGGCAGGGAGGGTGGTCGCTGCTCAAGTCCTCCTCCCTCAGTTGCAGCAGAGGTCAGGCTTCTGGTGCGTCAGGTAGGGGGAAAGGATGTCCTGGAAGTTCAGAATGGCGGAAAACTGTAGCTCAGGTTTTTTGCCTGAAGCTTGGTTTTTTGGAGTTGCAGCTTGTGTCAGCAGAGGTGACCTGCAGTTATCAGTTCTCTTTCTAGGCTGGGCTCCCAGTCTTCAGCTCAATTGGGCAGTTTCTGGAGTTTATTTTTCTTTTTGGACAGGAGCCTCTGTCAGAAGCTGCTTCTAGTTGGCCATCTTGCCCCTCCCCCCATGTGTTAAAATTTTTAATGTATATTCATCCACTTAACAAAAATATTTGTTAATTCTGTTGTGGTAGGATGCTGATTGAAAAAAATAACCAGAAATTATCTTGCTTTGGTTTCTTTTTGGTTGCACTATTTTGAAATCTCAACTAACATGCAGTGAGTATGTTAGGTGTTTATGTTTGTTTGTTTGTTTTACCAAGTTTTACTTTTCTTTTAATTTTGAATCATCTCAAAATCAAAAACTGGTGAAACTAAATTAGATTATAAAATATCTTAAATAATGTACTGTTTAAGAATTACTTACATTAACTGAGTTAAAACTGCCTAGGATAAACTCTTTTGGAAAACAAAATATGGTAGAACCTCCATAGGTGACCACCTCTATTTTTTTTGAGACTGAGTCTCACTTTATCACCCTTGGTAGAGTGCTGTGGCAGCACAGCTCTCAGCAACCTCAAAATCTTGTACTTAAGCAACCCTGTTGCCTCAGTGAGGTGTTTATGTTTAATAAACTGGGACATGGGTTAAAAATGGTTAAGAAGCACTCATTTTCAGATGAGGTAACTAAGCATCATTGAGTTTGCATTTGGTGTCCTTTTGGGGTTCACATTCTAATGGAGAACTGGTTCTTGCTTGGAAGCCCAATCATAAGTCTGATTTTGCTCCCTCCCATTCTGCAAAAATGTCCCTAATGTAAGTATTACAGCAATTCAGAATCCGTAGAAAGTGTGAGCGTCTCCAGATTGTTGCAGATTCTTTAGAGTGTATCTGTAAGCCAGTGCTAGAGAAATTAAACATCAGTTATTTAAGGCGACTAGGATGTCTACTCTTTTATTTATTTATTTATTTTTTACTGATGTGCCATTTATTGCATGAAAACAGTGTGGGTTTAGGCTATTCCTTGAAGAAGACTGTGTATGCTTTAGAAAAGCACTTGACTGGGGAAGAAAAAATCCTTTGGGTTTTATTGTTCCCTTTTCTGGATAGTTCTGAAAAACCTACCCTTCTGATTTTTATCAGTAGTTTGCTTTGTTCTTTGTATATTTACTTTCATTTATTTTTTTGACCTACTCTTTGTGGCAAACCATCTCATCCTGAACTTACACTAGTGGAAGGAGTTAAATCTTATTATAAAGTGATCCGTAAAATTCCATTGTATGTGTATTTAAAATGTATCCCATTAGAAATAGCACTTTTTTTCCATTGTATTTTGTTATACCACTTATACTCTTACCATCTGAGGACTGTATTTTTTAATGTTTCAAAATACATGTATTACAGGAGTACAAGTGTTTCGGTTATGTGTATCAGTTTTGCTAGGCTTGAGTCAGTGTATTTATAGAAGTGTACCAATCACCAAGATAGTGTTCATTGTACTTGTTAGGTAGGTTTTCAGCCATCCCTTCCTGCTTCCTCCCCACTGCTTGATTTCCACTGAGATTTACTTCCCTCTGTGCACATACGTGTACATCGGTTAGTTCTAGTTTAATAGTAACTGAATGTGGTATTCGTTTTCCCTTCTTTAGATACTTCACTTAGGATAATGGTTTCTAGTTCCATTCAAATTATTGCAAAGACCTTATTAATTTATCCTTCTTCATGACCAAGTAGTAGTATTCTATAGTATATGTATACCACATTTTATTAATCCACTCATGAATTATTGGGCACTTGAGTTTATTCTGCATCTTTGCAATTGTGAATTGGAGTTGCATTAAACATTTTTGATAAAATAATTTCTTTTCTTTTGGGTAAACACTCAATAGTGGGATTGCTAGATCAAATGATAGCTTTACTTTTAGTTATTTGAGGAATCTCTGTACTGTTTTCCGTGGAGATTATATTAATTTGCAGTCTCCACCAACAGTGTATAAGTATTCCTTTCTGTCTGCATCCACATCAATATCTATCATTTTTTAACTTGTTAATAAAAGCCTTTGTAACCAGAGAAAGGTAACTTGTGGTTTAAATTTGTATTTCCCTGATAATTCATGATACTGAATCTTTTATCACATGTTTATTGGCCATTTGTCTATATTCTTTGAAAAGCATCTGTTCTTCTCTTTTGCCCACTCTTTTAATGAAGTTATTTGTTTTTCTCTTTCTGATTTGCTTGAGTTCTTTGCAGATTCTGGTTATTAGCCCTTCGTCAAGGACATAGCTTGCAGATGTTTTCTCCCATTCTGTAGGTTGTCTGTTCTATTGAATATTTCCTTAGCTGTACAGAAGCTTTTTAATTTAATCAATTCCTATTTATTTATTTATTTATTTTTGGAGATAGAGTCTCACTATGTCGCCCTCGGTAGAGTGCCATGGTGTCACAGGTCACAGCAACCTCCAACTCTTGAGCTTAAGCATTTCTCTTGCCTCAGCCTCCCAAGTAGCTGGGACTATCAGTGCCTGCTACCATGCCCGGCTATTTCTTGGTTGTAGTTGTTGTTGTTTGGCAGGCCTGGCCTGGACTCAAACCCGCCACCTTTGGTGCATGTGGCTGGTGCCCTAGCCACTGAGCTATAGGTGCCAAGCCCCAATTTATTTATTTTTGTTGTTATTATTTCCATTTGGGTTGTCTTCATAAATTATTTGCCTAGATCAATATCTAGAAGTATATTTTCTTATATAATCATTTTGGTTTAATGCATTACATTTAAGTCTTTTTTTCCATCTTGAATTAATTTTTGTGAGTGGTAAGAGGTATGAATTGGGTTTCATTCTTCTGCATGTGGCTATCCAACTTACCCAGCACCATTTATTGAATCGGGCTTCTTTTCCTCAGTGTATATTGTCTGCTTTGTCAAAGATCAATTGGCTATATTTAAATGGTTTTTTATCTGAGTTCTCTGTATTGTTCCATTGGTCAATGTCTTTTTGTGTGCTGACACCATGCTGTTTTGGTTACTATAGCCTTGTAGTATAGTTTGTAGTCTGGAAATGTGATACTCCAGATTTGTAATTTTTGCTTAAGATTGTGTTGGCTATTTGGGCTTTTTTCTGGTTCCACACAAAGTGTAGAATTATTTTTTCTATGTCTGTGAAGTATGATATTGATACTTTGATGGGAATTGCATTGAATCTGTAAATTACTTCGGGTAGTGTGGACATTTTAACAATGTTGATTTATGCCAATCCATTAACATGGTATGTTTTTCTATTTGTTTTGTGTCATCCGTGTTTTCTTTTCTCAGTGTTTCATAGTTCTCTGTAGAGATCTTTCACTTCTTTGAGTGTGTTCCTAGTTATTTGTATTTTCTTCATAGCTATTATGAACGGTATTGAGTCTTTGATTGATTCCCCACTGTGGTCTGAGAAAATATGTGGTATGATTTCTAATTTTTTAAATTTACTGATACATGTTTTGTGGCCTAAGATATGATCAGTGTTGGAAAATGTTCTATGTACTAATGAGAAGAATATCTATTTAGTAGTTTTAGGGTACAGTGTTCTGTTAATGTCCATTATGCACATTTGTTCTTGAGTCCTATTTAAGTCCAGTGTGTATTTGTTTGTTTTCTGTTTGGATGATCTGTCCAGTTCTGACAGTGGCTTGTTGACATCCCTTACAATTACGATGCATAATATTTAGTATTGTTATGTCTTCTTGTTGAATTGTTTTCTTTACCATTATATAATGACCATCTTTGTTTTTCTATGACAAACTATGGTTTATTTAAAGTCAATTTTATTTGATTCAGAATGGCTATACCAGCTTTATTTTTATTTCCATTTGCATGGAATATTTTTTCCATCCTTTCACTTTGAGTCTGTGAAAAGATAGCTGGGCAATGTGGCAGGCACTTATAGTCCCAGCTACTTGGGAGGCTGAGACAAGAGAATCGCTTAATCATATCCTTCTGGGTAAGATGTGTTTCCTGAATTCAGCATATATTTGGGTTGTGTTTTCTCATCCATTCTACCAGCCTTTGTCTCTTGCGTTGGGCTTTTAGATGATTTGCATTGATTGATAGAATTATGGGATGTGTTTGTGTTCATTCTGTTGCTCAGTACCTTATTGCTTTGTGCTGCTGTTTTATATGAGCTATAAGGTATGGCTTTTGGGTGGTTAGGTGGTTAGACACTGGTAGGTGTCTGTTGGGTTGCTCCATGTGTAATGAGGTTCTGAGTATTTCCTACATGGCAGGTCAGGTCTTGACAAATGCTCTCAGTGTTTGCTTGTCTGGAAAAGTCTTTATTTCTCCTTTATATATGAAACTTAACTTTGCAGGACATAAAAGTCTAGATTGGCAGTGATTCTATTTAAGAAGACTATAGATGGGGCTAATTCCTTCTGGTTTATAAGGTTTCATTTGAGAAGTCTGCATGTTGCCTGATGGGTTTTCCATTGTAAGTTATTTGATGTTTTTGCCATATGACTCACAGGAGTTCCTCCTTTGTGTTGACTCTGGCCAGTCTGATGACTATGTGTCTTGGTGATTGCCTCTTTTCAATGAATCTCCCAGGCTTTTTGTCGAGCTTCTTCTACCTGAATGTCTAAGTCTCAAGTAAGACCAGAGAAGTTTTCTTTAATTATTCCCACAAATAGGTTTTCTAGTGATTATGTGTTTTTTTCTTCACCCTCAGAAATTTCTGTGATTATTATATTTTGCTGCTTTACATTATACTGTATTTCTTATAGGCTTTATTCATTCCTCTTAGTTCTCTGTTCTTTTTTTTTTACTGAATTAATTTGAAAGAGTTATCTTCAAGTTCTGAGATTCTTTCTTCCACCTGGTCTAGTCTATTCTTAAGACTTTCCACTCTGTTTTGTATTTCCTTAAATAAATTTTTCATTTCCAGAATTTCTATTTGTTTTATTTAATATTTTGATCTCTTTAGTTAATTTTTCATTCATTTCCTGAATTATTTTTCTTGCTTCTTTGATTTGGTTTTCTGTTTTGTCTTAGATTTCATTGAGCTTCCTTACAGTCCATATTTGGAATTCTTTATCCTCTCATTTTAATATTTTAATGTTGTCTGGTATCCATTGCAGGAGAGCTGGTGTTTCCTTTTGGGGGTGTCCTTTCAGTCTGATTTTTCATATTTTCAAAGTTCTTTTCACTTACTCCTTCTTATTGGGGGCATCTTTCACGTCTTAGTTTTGGATTTTCTTTTTTTTTTAGATAGGGTTTTCCCCAACCCATGTTCTTAAGGGTGTGTCTGCAGCATATGTTGGATACGAATCTTTGGCTTTGCTTTTCCGTGCTTTGGTGGTGGTGTAGGTTCAGGGGTAGGGTGGTACTCCACAAGTGCACTGTGGCTGAGACTCACACTGCACAACTTTTTCATTTCTGCCCATCCAGGCTCTCTAGCCTCCATAATTACTTCACATCTCCCCTCCATGACCCCAAGAAACACAATTGAGTCCTGAGGTTATAGGAACTCGCCTGCAGAGTCCCTAACAATTAATCCCTGACCATGCCAGAGAGAAGCATGCTGGTCCTGAGTTGCCTGTTGGGTACTTGAGTTGGTTTGATATCCCTCTACATCAGCATTTCCCTGTGCTCTGATGGAGCACCTGGGCAAGGAGCACTAGGGAGGGCCATTGAGCCAAGAGCTCATAGTCTAAGCACCCCTTAGTTTTCTGCAGGTCTTTAAGAGGAAAAGTTTGAGCCCTGCTTTTCAGGAGCAGAACCTCCTGAGAGCTCTGGTTCAAGCATCTCTCTTGGCAGTCATGAGCAGGGGAGGGAAAATAGTGTAATTGGAGGATACCTAGCACTCTGATCATCTTTGTCCCTTTCTTCAGAAGGCAACTCACCCAGAACGTCCAGGCTCTAGGGTCACACAGATGCCCCAGGGCCCTCTAGCCCTCTATGGCTCTGCAGTCTGGGCCAGAGTTGGGAAATGCTTGTGTCGGAACGAGCAAGATGGAAACTGAGGGGCTAACACCCATGGGGAAGATAAAAGTGCACAGTGAGTGAAGAAGCAATATAGCACCTGCTATTGCAACTCTGGTCTGTGGTGATGGGATATTACCCTAAGGAGGCTGCCAGCCTGGTGCTCTATCCTCAAGAAAGTTCCCAGTTCACTGGGGGCAGCAGCCTAATTTTAGGCTCATGGGGGGAGAAAGACTCTCCCGCAGCTTGAGACCCAACCAGGCCCATGAAGGTATTCATGATCTGCACAGTCACACATCTGCTTTTCCAAATTAGTAACTAGAGATTTTTTAACGTACCTTCATTATAGCTAGGTGGCTACTCTTAAGAATAACAAAGTTTATAATCATTTAAATTCTCTAAGCTTCTAGCTTAGAATATTAAAGAAACTTTTATACGAAGTAGATACAGAATGGAGTGAGGATTTCTGCTTTGGAATCACATATTATTTATTATGGAAAAAATGCTTTCCCTACAGACTGACTAGGAACAAGATGTTTAAACATAAGCCAGGGTGGAGACCTATTTGTTTGGTCAGCTTTGTAGGAGCCATGTTTCCCTACTTATGATGAGTCTGCCAACTATTTCATCCCCCTTCCTCCGCCTGATTCTTCAAGTTTCTTTGGAATTTTTACTTAGAGCTCTATTGGATACAGTGCATATGTGGCAATTAAAAAAGGTAAAGGCTGTATTCTAGAGCAGTATGATTTTATCATGTCGTTATGAATTTATGCTGTACTGTGTGTGTGTATAAAATGTCTTTTCCTTTTTCCCCAATTCCTCTCTGCTGTTGGCTTGTGTATTCACATAACTGGATAGCAGCAGGACTTCATTTCTCACAGGGAGTGGGAAGGGGTACAGAGATATGAAAGGGTTACTATTCACATTTCCTGTGTAATTCCCTCTGATCTCACTGAGCTGAGCTGTAATTCCTTTCTTGATGTTAAACATTCCCATGCTCCTGTAACCTTCTGGCCTGCTTGCACTGGCCAAGTTTGTCCCAGGTGATTGTGTAGGCAAACCTCCTGTTTTTAAGACTAGAAATTGTTTCTTTCTCTATGAGATTGGCTAAGTGCTCATTCCTTTGCAGTCTCCTAAGAAATCTTTTTGATTTAAAAGAACAACAGGCCGGTAACATTAGTTTTAAAATTAACAGTTAGCTGCCAACTTAGTTGCCAAATTAATTGTGTAGATTATTGAATCTACTCATTCCTGATTTACTAAATTTCCGGTTAGATGACACCCTATTGATTTCTTATAGATTACATTTTGCGGTGGCGCCTGTAGCTCAAAGGAGTAGGGCGCCGGCCCCATATGCCGGAGGTGGCAGGTTCAAACCCACCCCCACCCAAAAAAACTCAAAAAAAAAAAAAAAAAAAAAAAAAGATTATGTTTTGTCTTCTAAAAATACACATGAAAAATGGATTTTGATTCTGAAAGGGTAAATTTTGATCTACCATCTCACTTTGAGTGTACTTTATCAGTAGATGATTTTATGTTACCTCAGATATCATGCTATCTAGGTGAAACTACAACATTTCTCCTCCTTTCGTAGTTGATTCAGAAGGCATTGTAGTGAGCATAGTGGGACCATTTATTTATTTCTTGCCTTGCTCTCGTTTAGAAATATATGGTAAGTCGTATTTATTCCACTATTCTAAAGACATACATTTTTGTGGTTGGCAAAATTTTCTCTTTTAGACTTTGCCACTGAAGTTTTAGAAGAAAATGTTGTGCTGTGGAGCGTAAGATTGGGTCAGCAGCTGTTTATGAACTGACAGGGAGTCTCTATGCCAAAACAATCTTAGGTAATGAGCTTTCATTTAGACACAGCTCTAGGGTAAGCTTACTCATATTGCATACAACACATCTCTATATCCTCATCCAGTAACTTGGGAACCTAGGGGCTAGGAGAGAGAAATGAAACTATCTCTTTGAAGAGTTTCTAAGATAATTTAAATTTTCTATTGTTGAGGCTTTTTGTATTACTAAGCCACGAGCTAAAATATTTTTTAGTGTACCATAACTGTATGTAATACGATTTTAGATGGAGGTGGATAGATGAATTTTTAGATTGATCCTGTTTGAATCAGCTTTAGAAAGCCAGCACGAATGACTGATACATGTATTTCTCATTCACTTTTTGTTCTCCAGTGTCTAATACAGAGCCTGTCTCAGAGTACATTTTCAGTTACGGTTTGTTGAATGCATGAGGACTGCCAGATTACTTTTGTGAGTTCCCGATTGTTCCCGGTGTTCATGATGGTATGCATGTTTGCAGATATTACCTTCACCCTTCCTATTAGTCTCTAATGATGGGTCCTGTGTGTTTAGCAGGTTACCTTCCATAGTGCATGATATCTAGTAGGCATTTAGTAAATGTTTGTTGATGTGAGTGTGGAGACTAGGGAGAAAAATAAGTATCCAGGTAAAAGAATGTCAAGATAACTCATCATATTCAACCCAAGAACACTCCAAGATATAACCAAACTCTCAAAGGTCGAAAAGAAAGAAGATTCTGAAAGCAGTGATAGAAGAGAAGCCAATAACATGTAAAGGTTATACAGTGTGCCAGACAGCGGACTTATAAGTAGGAACGTTGCCTGCTGGGAGGTAGTGGAATGATGTATTCAGAGGCTGAAGGAATAAAAATTGTCAAATAAGAATGTTTCACCCAGCAAAACTATCCTTCAGAAATGAAGGAAAAATAAAGAATTTCACAGACAGACAAAAGCTGGGGGAGTTCATTGCTACCAGACTTGTCCTACAAAACATGCTAAGGGCAGTTCAATCCTAAAGAAAAGGACACTAATAGCTTCTGTAATTGCCTGATCAGCTAGACAGAAAATCACCAAAGAAACAATCCAGTTAAACTACATTCTAGACCAAATGGACCCAGCAAACATTACAGAACATTTCATCTAGCAGCAACAGAAAACATTCGTTTCAACAGTACATGAAATGTTCTCCAGGATCAGTCATATTTTGTGCCAAAAAACAAATTTTGAAAAATTTAAAAACAATTAAACTCACATATTTTTATTCAGTTACATCATTTCTGACAATAATGCAGTACATCTAGAAATCTGGAGGAACTTTGAAAAGTGTACAAATACATGGAAATTAAACATTATGCTTTTGAACAACCAATAGGTCAATGAAGAAATTAAAAAGGACTGCTCTCTCCTTCCCCCATGCCCCACTGTGTCATTGTCATTAATTGTCCTCAAATCAAAGTTGAACACATAGGATTCATGCTTCTCCATTCCTGTGATGTTTCACTAAGAATAATGTGTTCCACCTCCATCCAAGTTAGTGCAAACGCTGCAAAGTTTTCCCCTGAATCTTCTACATATTTCTATTGTCACTATTAATACTCTATGTGTGCCATCATTCTCTGTTTATGTCATAAGTGAGTAATAGTGTCTGATTTGTTTCTGTGTCTTTAGCAGGTTACCTTCCACAGTGCATGATACCTAGTAGGCATATCTAGTAGGAGAGAGCAGATAGAGAAGGAGGGAGGGAGGGGTAAGGGAAAGAAAACAAAAAAAAGGAAAGAAAATAGTGACTAATTCTCACATAAATTGGATTCAATTTTGACCAAACTACATTACTTAAACATTAATTTTTAATTCAACTTGTTAATAGGTTGTTTAGGACATTGCATCCTCATTTATAAGTGAAATATGTTTGTAATTTCCCTTTATAAGAATATATTTTCTCCAATTTCAGTATCAGGTATATCCAGATCAAGTAGAATGATTTTGAAATATTTCTTCTTTTTCTATTGTCTATAAGATTTGGTATGATCTGTTTTTTGAAACTCTCTTTTACTTTTATTTATATAATATTAGTTGTCTATTTTTTGAGAATTTGGAAAACAAATAAGAAGTTAACTGATGACTTAATACTGAGCCTCAGAGTCAAAGCATTTGACTTATTTGTCTTATTTGACAATGTGAACGTTACTTTCTTTGCATTATTATTATTAATATTGCTTAACATTTTGATGCAATAATCATCTGTTTTCTTTTCTTAATGTATTTATCTTTGTTCATTCTTTACGTGGTTTTTGTTTCTAGTCCTTATCTTAAACATTGTTACTGTTACTAAATTTTAAGCCTTTTAAATTCTGTGAAGGCAAAAAGTGGAAACCTAATTAACACATGTATATGTAAAAATAAATAAATAAATTGAAGAATCTACCAAAAGAAAAAAGAAAGTAAAATGGTGTGAGCATTATTTGCAGATTCATAATTTGTTCACTGTGTAGCCTAAAAATGCCACTTCCCCTTCAGAAATCTGAAATTCTCCATCTATTAAAGGATGGAGGATACATAAAGCCTTGCCTGAATCAATAGGTTGTTCTGAATATCAACTGTCTGAATGATATTTTAGGCTTTTGATTAAAAGATGACCTTTAAAAATAAATTACACTTAAATGAATATTGTCATATAAAAAAAAAAAGAAATTAAAAAGGAAATTTAAAAATTTCATGGGACAAGTGAAAATGGGAACACCAAACTATTAGGTACAACAAAAGCAGTTTTGGAGCATATAAAATAAATTGCCTACATCAATAAAACATAAAGATCTCAAACAAACGAACTTTGCATCTCAAGAAACTAGATAAACAAACTAAACCCAATATTAGTGGAAGAAAAGAAAGATCAGAGAAGGAAGAGATGAAATAGGACTAAAACAAAAGAAAACATCAACTAAATGAAGAGGTTTATTTTTATTTTTTATTTTTAAGAGTCAGAGTCCCACTCTGTTACCCAGGCTGAGGTACAGGGGCATGATCATAGCTCACTGCAGCCTTGAATTCCTGGGCTGAAACGATCCTCCTGCCTCAGTCTCCTGAGTACCTAGGGATTGTAGGTGCCTGCTAGCACATTCAACTGTTGCCCTCAGTAGAGGGCTTTGGTGTCACAGCTCACAGCAACATCAAACTCTTGGCTCAAGCGATCCCCTTGCCTCAACCTCCCAACTAGCTGGGACTACAAGTGCCTGCCACAACGGTTGGCTATTTTTTTTGTTGCCATTGTCATTATTGTTTAGCTGGCCCAGGCCAGGTTCAAACCCGCCACCTTCAGTGTATGTGGCTGGCACCATAACCACTGTGCTACAGGCACCGAGCCAAGTTTGTGTGTTTCTTGAAGAACAGGAACTGTCTCTTCATTATCTCCCTGCTTCTCCTGGTACTTAATCGGACTCAAATGTCAACTAAAGTTGAAATTGTTCAGCTTAAAGTAGGCTTAAATAATAATGTATTTTCTGGAATTTTTTAGGAGATTGACATAAAATTATATGAAGGTAAGGTATTATATCTCCTATTTTGAAAGTCTTTGAGCACAGCTTGAGATTTTTATTTTAGGTTCTTAAATTATACCTGGTATAAGTAATGTCAATTTTATAAGACTTCGTATAACTCTTTTGTGGTCTATCAGACATAATCATCTAATTGGCTTCTATAAGCTATCAATTCTTTTAATTTTATTATTTCCATAACATTCGTTTTTAGATAAAGACAAATGCCATGTCCCATCTAATACCGACATTTTGAAGCTAGAAGACATTTTCTAAATCAAATCGTTTCAGGTAAGTCTGCTCACATCTGTCTTAGCACCAGCTCAAGATTGATTTAAAATGCAGAGAATTACCTTTGAAACTTTCTCAACTCTCAAATTTAGGGGAATATCTTATAGTCACCTTGTATATTGAATGACTGGACTTGGAACATAGTCATGGTTTCTTACTAAATTTTATGTGCTTATAAAAATAAAATGTTTTATTTTAAACTCGTGTTATTTTTGAAGTGAGACTAATACCTCAGAGGCATTCTTTGATTTGTATCAAGTCTGGTCATCAGGTTCTAACTAATATTTTAAAATGGTTTTTCCATTGTAGCTAATATTTTAATCTTTATACAGATTTTCTAAATGATTTATATGTTCTTATTAAAAGAAGTAGTTTATTAATTAAATAGTACTTGAACCTTAATTGTTTATTAACTGTTTGTTCAAGAACCTAGCTTTGTAAGGTCAACTTAACCAACCTCAAGTCTTACAATGATTTCCTTGTAGTCTTTCTGCATTCATTCTCTTTTCCTCTATCCTGTGGTCTGCTGCCAGATAAGTCTACATATAGAGCCACTTTAGTGATTTTAAAACCCTTTAATGGCTTCCAACTCCCCTTTGGATGGAATCCATATTCTTTTGCCTGGCATTCAGAGACCCCTACCAAGCTCCTAAAAATATCCACCACTTTAGTCACGGGACTCTTCACTATTCTCTGAACTCTCATTTTTCCTTCATGCCTCTGTTTTGACTTGTGCTAGTTTTCCTGCCTGAGATGTCCCCTGCTCACTTCTTACTATTCCTCTGCAGATTGAAATCCTGTGGAAGCCTCTCCACGAAACCTACCCTGATTACTACAGCTAGAAACACTAACTCACTCTCTCTCTGCCCACATCATGTAATGTTTTGTTTTGGTCACTGTTAGAGCACATTTAGCCATGCAACTTTGTGTTTGTCTTATTTCCTATGCTACATTGTAAGGCTTATAAAAATCAAAGATCTTGTGTGACTAATTTTTACCTCTCATACCAGTCAGCATAGCCTTTAGTGGTGTTCAGTAAATATTTATTTAATAAATTAATAAATGGCTTTTTAACCCATCATCCTCTGTCTTTTATCCTTATAGAAACATACAATCCATATTTTGGCAACTATTAATGCTTACTATGCACTACTGGTTGTCATCTCATCTTAGGAAAATGTCAACAATCCTAGAATTAACTGTAGTGCATTTAGTTCACAAGATACAACCAGTTTCCAGTCTTAGAAATGAATTGTAGTTGGAAAGCTCATGTCTAATTCTGTTGTTTGGAATGCAGAAAGCATTTTTCCACAAAAACAATGTTATAAATAGTGGTTAGGTTCTCAGCCAGCTCTCTCAAGACTATTTAACTCATAAGTACCAGCACTACTTTAACTACAGGCAGCCAACACATACAAGGCTGTTTTGTAAAGAAAGTGGAAATAAATCTCTTATGTTCTAGAATTGGGATAGGGAATTTCTGGGTAGGTTGAATGGTAGGAGAGCCTGAGCTATGGCTCTGGCAGTATTGGATACTCTCCCATCAGTACCTTTTTTGTGTTCAGTGTTTACAGGAGAGACATTTACCTCTAGGTTACTGATACTCTCATGTCATCTAAATTGAGGGAAAAGGGACTTGCTTCTGTGAACCTCTCCACAGTGGGTTAGGATGGTAAATGGGTTTTATCTGTCATTTTACATGGGTGGGTCTTTTGTAAGTCAGGTATTGACAAATTGGGAACTTGTAGTACTTCCTTCTTTCTGCTTTTCTACAAATGTATGGGAATTGAGTATATATAAACATGGAAAATCATTCTATCTCTAGGAAAAAACCATATTTACAGGCATCACTCCGTATTTGACATCACATCACTTTTTGCGGACAAATGATTATCATTTCTACAAGGGCATAATGATGCTTGTAGTAAAAAACATGTCACTATGCGCATAAACAACCTTGGGGGCTGACAGTTTAGGTTGTCAGGCTGTAAGAAAAAAGACTTCTTAAATTTCAGAGAATTTAATTGATTCAGTCATTATAAGTATTAAGCACAAGTGTCTACTTTATGCTTAAGACTGTTGTCAATGCTGGAGTCTAGGGAATGGGAACAATAGTTTGCCTTTCCTCAGGAGCCTGAAGTACAAGAAACAAAATATTAAACATTCATGCAGCAAACTGTTATTAATTGCCCTACGGTACTTTATGAAGGTAATAAATGCCCTTAGGATTATCAGCATGGCGATATTATTATGATTCACCATGATTGTAAAGACAGTGGTGAGATTTCACTCAAGTTTTAGAAGAATGGCAAAGATGTAAAGAAAGGGCTAGAGAGGAAATAATATTCTGGGTTGGATTAACAGCATGAATAGAGGACAGAGACACAAATAAACAAAAAAGCATTCCTGGCTAATACAGAAGGGTTAGTTCTTGTTGGGTGAAAAACTATGCGGGAACATTAGACCAATGGTTCAACATTTTCAGTATGTAAGAGTCATCCATAGAGGTTTTTTAAGCTACAAGTCCCTATATCTTACTTCAAAACTAAATAGAATGTTCCATAGCCCCAAGAAGACCCAAGGAAGTGCTGAAATAGTAAGCCTGTTTATCTTTTAAAGTTCCCCTAGTTCTCATTTTCAGCCAGGTTTGAAAACCCTGAATTAGAAGGATGAGTCAAATTTAGGAGAACCACTGTGCTGAGGAGTTGGGCCTCTGTCCTTCAAGCAGCAGGGAACGCTCAGAGGTTTCTGAGATGGTGACATGATCGAATTGGTGTTTGCCAAGATAAATGATTCTTCAGCTACATATGAATGGAAGAGAAATGAGAAACAGCTTGAGTTAGAGCAGTGGTAGTAGGGGGGAAAGGGGAAAAGTCACATTTTTAAGCGCAGTTAGATGTGTGGGAGTTGATGATGTCAGCCTTGACCTCAGCATGATTTGTTTTATAAACTGATTATACAACTTCACCCTCATTAATTTGATCTCATTTCTCTTACAACCTGGCAACTTACATAGTAATTTCAGCCAGTTTGCACTTAATGGAAGGAGACCATTGTCTACTCATGTACTCGTCTAACTCATAATAGTAAGTGAAGCTATGTGTATGAGGAATATGACCTTTCACATTATCATTGTAAAGCATTTAATAATCTCCCACATATGCAGTAACACAACCCTAGTCATGTAGGATTGTGCCAAGAGCCAAAGTCACATGTATTAGGTAGTTATTAGCACACGGTTCTAGCATTACGTTGAAATATGAAGAAATGTTCTAAATCATGCTATGCATTTTAGTATTTTTTAGCATTAAATTTGATAATTGCTTAACTTTCTAGTGGCAGAACTATACATGTCCCCTCATTACAATGCCTCCATCCTTCTTTTGGGCTTAGCTTCTCTCCTTGCCCATATCCACAGTCAGTACAGCCCCCCTTGCCTTCCATCCCCGGCTGGTGTGGATCCATGAGCACCCCTACCCCAGCCCCATAACAAGGGGTAACTATGCCAGCAGAGTGTAGTTATAAAGGAGTCTGTATAATTTCTGTACTTTTGTGGCACTGACAAACCAGAAGATCCTGGTGACTCTTTTGGTCCTTGTCTAAGTGGAACATGATGGCTGCTAAGGTACCCACACTCAGGAGTCCCGACCGTACCATAGGTTGGAAATATTTCATACCCCTTTGATGTGTTTTATATTTTTTATGTTTGGAGACAATGAGCCAGATTTATTAGACAGCAGAGAATAAGTTCAAAGCATAAAGTTTTGATGTGACCTATCTTCTTTTAAAAAAGACTCAGCATCATAAATTTTTAAAACATAGCTACTTTCTTGGCTATTCTATAATGGTACATATATGAAAATAGTGTCTACCATAGTCGTCGTTGCCTATGAAAATGAATTTATTGTTTGATCAATTTACTCATATCCCTTGAGTTTTTCTAGAAGTTTTTTCTAGAAGCTATTTGTGATTCCACTAATCATCTAAATATTTATTCAGAAATGATAAATGATTTGCTTAGATTTGAAGGATTCTATCATAGAGAAAGAAAAGAAGGGAACTCACATTTTATTAAGTGCCCACTCTGTGCCATGCTTTTCATATTATATGTATTTTGTGGTTTTAACTCTGTTTTACAATTAGACTTCAAAGAGGTTTAAAAAACTTATCTGAGGTTAAAAGTTGATAGAAATTGGTTTTGATTGGGCTCGTTCTCACTGTCTGAAAAGCCTAATCTTAATAAGTCTGCACGATTTTTATTTTGGGGGTAAGATTAGTGAACTCAGAACCCCGAGGCTTGAATACAGGCTTCACCTTTATCACTAACCACCTTGAACAAGTTATTTAACACTTCTGCGCTTCAGTTTCTTCATCTGTCATATTGGGATAAAACTTGTTTTAATGACCATTTGGGTTATTGTGAGAATAATAAGCTGGTGTATTTCAGAATGATTTTATAGATACACTATCCAGTTAAAGTTTGAGAGATTTTTAATTCGGATGAAACAACAACAGCAACAAGAAAAACATTAAATGAGATGACTTTGACACATTTTATGGTATTTCACTTTCTTAGTATTGCTCTACAAACTTACCAAAAATAATGTTACAAGTCCCAAACCCTGTGGTGTGCCAACCTGCATCACTGTGGATTTAATATCTCAGTATAGTAGAGTGTGTCCTGGCAATATATGAAGTACCTCCTTTTGCTTACCAGAAGCAATCATTAGTTTCTATACCATATGAAATAGATCTGAACTCTGGTAGATACCAAAGAAGTGTTTGTAGTCAGTGAGGTTTATGAGGCTTTTAAATAGCATTATGACTTATTGGACTAGAGTTTATGTTAACATTCTCAGAACAATTTTTCCTGTATTTTTAAAGTTTTAGAACAGACCTGAGGAATAAAAAGTTTGTAAAACTGTTTTCACAAAACTACTCTTCAAAATTCTCCTAAACAAGAGAAAAGAAAGAAGACCCAAATACAGAAATGAAAAAGGAGGCATTACAGCTGATACCACAAAAATACAAAAGAGCATTAAGACTGTTATAAATAACTATATGCTGACATGCTAGAAAACATAGAGGAAATGAATAAATTCTTAGAAACATATCAGTACTATGATTGAACCAGGAAGAAATGGAAAACCTGAATTGACTGATAATGAGTAGTAAGATAGAATCAGTAATGTAAAGTCTCCTAACAAAGAAAAGCCCAGGACGGGACAGATTCACAGCTGAATTCTACCAACCATACAAAGAGGAACCAATCTTCCTGAAACTATTCCAAAAAAAATCAAAGAGGGGGCATTCTCCCTAACTCAATCTATGAAGCCTACATTACTGTAATACCCAAACCAGATAAGGACACAAAAATGAAAACTACAGGCCAATGTCCCTCATGAACACAGATGTAAAAATCCTCAATGGGATACTAACAAACCAAATCCAATAGCACATCAAAAAGATAAAACATCATGATCAAGTGGGATTTGAGCATACAAGGATAGTTTAACACATATCAGTCAATAAATGTGGTACATCACATCAACAGAATGAAGGAGGAAAACCATATGATTATCTCAGTAGACATAAAACCATGGCAAACATAATGAAAAGGGAAGAGTTAAAAACCTTTCCTCTAAGAACCGGACAAGGGTGCTATGTGATCTCAGAAAAGCAAGTGTCCTCATCTGTAAAATGGGGATAATGGCACCTACCTTGTAGGATTTCAGTGAAGACAAAATTAGTTAATAAATGTAAAGTACTTAGAATAGTGCCTCGCACATACTGCATGGTCAATAAATCGAACTAGTATTATTATTATTTAACTCTTATTCATACATAATTTAAATGTATACAAAGAATATCAATGCCAAAAGTTATTATTTAAGATAGCATTATAAGGCTGGGTATGGTTGCTTATACCTATAATCCCAATACTTTGGGAAGCCAAGGCAGGAGAATCATGTGACGCCAGGAATTTGAGACTGACCAGACTGGGTAACATAGCGAGATACCATTTCTACAAAAAAATTAAATAACTCAGTTAAACCTAGCAGTGCCATCTGTAGTTCTAGCTACTCAGGAAGCTAAGCTGATAGGATCATGTGAGCCCAGGAGTTCAAGGCTGCGGTCAGTTACGATTGCACCATTGCACTTTAGCCTGGGCAACAGAGTGAGAGACCCTTTCTCAAAAAATGTAATTAAATAAAATTATAAAACAAACTAGGAACAAACTAGGGATAATGGGTAGAAATGATGCATGAAAATATATCTTATAACCAAAAAAGAAAAGAGTGAGAGGGACCGAAACTTTAATGATTTTTTTTTTAATGCACTTAACTGTAATACATCAAAGATGTTCAGCCTGCTCTTTCAGATTACCCGTCTGGCTCCTGTGTGTACTTGAAGCTAACTGAAGACCCAGGAAAGTGCTCCAATCCCAGAAGCTTAAACATTGACTGTTGGGTTGATGAGCACAATAGCCAGCGATAACAATGAGGAAATCGCTCCAGGGAGTGTGTCTAAGGAGCACAGACTTCAAAGTATTCCTACCTATGTCCTCAGAACCATATAATTACCTTCTTATAAATCTTTTAGGTTGAAGTTATCCTGGTCTCCAGCCTCTGGATCAGAGATTGAGATTGAACAATTCTTCAAATTTAAATCATGCTCTTCCTCCCAAAGGAATAAATATTTTGAAGTGTATTTCATTTAGACTCCCAGATAGACTCCCATATAGTTTTATAACTTGAACTTTATTAAAGGCTGAGCACTCTGATACAGAAGGTTTAAAGAAAAAGTTTAAAGATAAAGTTATCCTGGTCTCCGGCCTCTGGATCAGAGATTGAGATTGAATAGTTCTTCAAATTTAAATCATGCTCTTCTTCCCAAAGGAATAAATATTTTGAAGTGTATTTTCATTTTCCCATATAGACTCCCATATAGTTATGTAACTTTAGCTTTATTAAAGGCTGAGCACTCTGATAGAGAAGGTTTAAAGAAAGGGCAAGAATAGTTGGAGTACCTGGAAG
This sequence comes from Perodicticus potto, assembly GCA_963574655.1. Taxonomy (NCBI): domain Eukaryota; kingdom Metazoa; phylum Chordata; class Mammalia; order Primates; family Lorisidae; genus Perodicticus; species Perodicticus potto. Next base: position 20,201 of record CAUYRH010078004.1, read on the forward strand.
AAAATTGTTCTGCAGGTCTATTGGGTTTGGAGTATTACACAATCTATATACCTCATGCTCAAAGATACTGCTGCCTTGAAAACATGGGAATATTCAAATAAAATTAAAGTCTCGTACCAAAATGGCAAAAGGGACCACGTGTATGTTATTTATGGTTTGTGACTTTGTTTAATAAAAGAAGTTAGGCTATTTAGTTTTGGGCGAAGAAGTGGTGTTTTGTTGTTGGATTATTAATAATTGGAACATTGAGATTATGTATTCTTCAGGACTCCTTCAGTTGCAGGGGAGAGAAGGCCAGCTCAAACTAGCTTATGAAAATAAAGTGAACGTAATTGTTTATGTAACTATGGTTTCCAGAGGTGCATCTGGCTTTAGGCATGGTGCAGCCAGAAACTCAAAATGATCTCATCTGGACTCCCTTTCAGCCTTGCTGGTTTCTTTATTTGTCATTCTTCAGACAGGCATATGGTCAGTAAGATGACCACTTGGAGCTGAAGATTGTTATCCTTCCAGTTTAGCAATCTCAACAGGATGAGAATCTATCAGTCCACATGTCCAGCCATCTGCCTGGAAAAATATTGACTCTGTTTGACCATGGGTGTAGTTTAACAGCGATGGTGGCCTGGGAGTGGGGTAGACTGGTGGGCCAGCCTGGGTTGTGTCTTCCCAAGGCTGCAGTAGAGGGGCACAGGCCAGTGACTCTAGGCCCCACTGGGGTCTTCTGTAGTAGGAGAGGATTTCTCCAAAAGAATTGGGAATAGGAGTGTGTGCTTAGCAGACCAAAACTCATGACTTCAAATCATTAAAAATGGTACTGGAGGGCGGCGCCTATGGCTCAGTGAGTAGGGTGCTGGCCCCATATACCGAGGGTGGCAGATTTGAACCCAGCCCCAGCCAAACTGCAATAAATAAAAAAGTAGCCGAGCATTGTGGCTGGTGCCTGTAGTCCCAGCTACTCAGGAGGCTGAGACAAGAGAATCACCTAAGCCCAAGAGCTGAAGGTCACTGTGAGCTGTGACGCCACAGCACTCTACTGAGGGTGACAAAATGAGACTCTGTCTCTAAAAAAAAAAAGGGTACTGGAAATAATTCAAACTATAATTTCTGGTTTTAAGATGCTAAGTAAAGAACTTTCTGTTTTCTTCTATTTAAAAAGAAAGTTAGTATAAAACAGAGGAAATAGAAACAAAAATTCTAACTCTTTTTGGTGTGAGGTAGGTGACATCAGTATTCCCTGATGTCATTTGAAGACAGAAGGTATCTGATGCCATGACTTAAGCAGAGAAGGTAAAAACCTGTGAAGCTCCAGAAAGAGGTGGCCAGGCATGGTACTAAAAATAGATGTTCAGCTGAAAGCTTGTAAAAGGGCCAATTAGACTACCAGGTCTTCACCTCATCTTAGCCAGACAAATTTCTTATGCAAACCTCAGGAAATGGGAGGTTTCTACCCTGGAAGTCGAAACGACAGAGGACTTTCTACAGGGACAGTAGAAAGTAGGGTTAAGTGAAAGTTTGCTCTGTTCTTACAGCATCAGGAAAAATAAATGCCACACACAAAGTTTTTTTAAAGAAGAACAAATAACATTTTTCAACATTAATAAAATGGAAGCATCAAAATGTGATAAAGTAACTTACAAAATGTTTCTTTTTTTTTGTTTCCCCCAACATATAGTGATTGGAAGTGACAAAGTTAGGGTCCTGTTCTCTTAAATAAATGTTTGGCTCTTATTTTTATATCTGTATGAAGCTGGATACTTGTGAATAACAAAGCATCAATATAGCATATTAGATTTTTTGTATATTTCATATTGAAGAAGACAGAGTCCTGAATGCTATTTTCTTCTAAAAATTAGAGGAGACATCAAAACATGAAATTTAGCAGACATATTTTTCAAATTTTAATTACTTGAAAAAAGTACTATTTTTAAAATTAATGAATATGGTTCTTGGCTATGTAAGTAATACAATATGTTGTGGGAGTTTTTTAGATTAAAAGTTTCTAAATTGCATTTTTGTTTTTAAAGCAGTCTAAAATTTACTCTGTATATGTTATAAAGTATTAAAATTTTAAAGTGTGGTAGAGTTCCCTCCTTTATTTTTGGATTAATTTCTAAAACTTAATGAAATAAAAGGCAAATGTCTTTTTCAACTTAAAAGTTACATTTTTTTCTTTATTGTACTGTATTGAGACCTAAAAATCAAAATTGAAAGAGGGCCAGGATTTTTCTTGCCAATATAACTTCTTAGATTTGTGCTTGGCTGCTTTTGCTTTAAAACCAGACAAACTAGTCTGTTACGTATATTTGTGTGTGAGTTTGTATATGTAAAGGATTTTCGTACTTTCTTTTGGTTCATGAGGGCAAGAATTTTAAATTAGAATTATAGAGCTAGACAGCATCCTCTTACTCATTTTATAAATGAAGAAACTGAAATCCTGAGTAGTCATGATTCATCTGAGATCACACAGTTAATAGTAAAGGTTGGATGCCAATCAGGGCCTCCTGACCATCAGTTTGGTGATCTTTATAAAAGATTCTTAGGGTTTATTTTTACCACCCTCAGTTTACATACAATGTTTCAATAAGTTATTGCATTAGGCCCAGTCAGCAAATTACAAGTTTGTGTTTAATCTCCTAAATCTGAGAGAACATCTAGGATTAGGAATATTAATAGCGCAAAAAATGTGGATGATGGGAAACATTTCAAAGACTCCTTGGCTAGGGTGAGAGATGTCCCCTAGTTAGGTTCTGACCTGCTCTCTAGGAGAACTCCTTTATCATTCTTGAGGACCTGATTCTGCCTATGGAAGGGTCATCCTTGCCCCTCTTTCTCCATAGTTAAATTTATGTGAACATTGGGGAATATGCCCTTTATATTTATAATATAGCCTATGTAAAGAGGCTTTATAGCCTTTGTTTTTACTTTCTGTTGGTGTAGTTTGGAGAGCTTGAGAATTGTTTTAAGGACCAAAGACTTAGGCAAGCACCACAAGGGTTTTATTCCAACTCCAAGCACTGTAGTTGAGTAACATCGCCTCAATTTTTTATTATCCTTAAAGATAGTGAGTTTTCATATTCTTTATTTATAAAGGATCATTGCTGCTATAAATACAGAAATGTTTAATTTTTAAATTTCATTCCACCACCATTAGATGCAGTTCCATATTTTGTTTAATGAAGGGATATATAAGCTTTCTAATGGTGTTGTTAGCAATTTATAAAATGTAAATACTGATTTGATTGGTCTTTAAGATGTGTTTAACTCTGAGGCTGTTTAAGTAATAGTGTGGATACAATTTGTTGTCCTGTATTAAGTTCTTAGTCATTGATTTAAAAGAATAGGAAAGAGGGAAACGAGCTTTCAATGCATTTGTCTTGATTGGTAAGCTCTCCAAATGAGGAGGTCCACTAAACTCTGGTTTTGCCTCTGGATAGTGGATATCCAGCATTTCTCTCAGGCTTTAATTTGCACATATTAAAAAAAATATATTATTTTAGGAGAAATGTAGGTATGTAGAGTTATTGTTGTGTTAGTTCTTAAGCAGTTATGCTCTTAATGCTTAAAAGAAGGCTAGGGTTGTTTGAACAAAAAGTAGGTGATCCCCTCCCCCAAATGAAATTACTTTGGCTGAGTAAACTTTTTATGCCATCTTATAATAACAGCTGGAAAAAAAATCCCTTGGCTTCTATTTATTAAAAGAAAAAAAAATGTTTTTCTGTATCTACCTATGATAACAGGTTTTGAAGAACTCATGTAAGATGATAAAGCATTTGAATGGTATAGTATATGTAAAAAAAAAAAAAAGCTTAGTATAAAAGAACATTTGTTTTTACTTTAAATGTTCATTTTAAATCAAATTATTTTGTACATAAAGTTGAATAATAAAAAAAGACTCAAGGAAACACATGTTTCGGGCCATGCCATTCTTTTAAAGTTCATGTGGCTTTTGATCTGTCTTCCTGTAGTTCATTTCATGCACTAGTAATAGAGAACGACATGTCCCAGGCCAGGAAGAGCAGTCTTAGTTTCTGTCTCATGTCTTGCAATATTAAGTAATAATACCCTGTTCTACTCTCACTCCTATTCTTGTTTGGACTATGTATAATATGATCACTAGGCAATATGCACACCTAATATATTCTTTTGCTTCCTTATTCCTATTCCCCACTCTCTCAACTTGTTGGGGACTCTTGTCTGGCCATCTGAAATGGGTTTCATGTTCAACTAACACACTTAACCTGATTTATAGCAAGGCTGAGTACCCGGTTACCTGAGAAAACATAATGGGCTGATTTTATTAAAACTTTTCTCAGTCTTCTTTTTTAGCTTGTGAAATCCAGAAGCAGTCCGTTTTTCTAACCTGGGAGCCCACAAAATTTCTCAATGCTCTGTTCCCTTGCATTTCTGCTATTGAACTTGTCAGTGCATGCCCATAAATATTTCTTTGTTATAATCTTTGATAAAGGCAATATGTAGTACTTTGTTATTCTGATATTCTAATATTCCATTTTCCTTCTCTTTTCCCTATGGATATAAGCTTGGTAGACACTTCTGCCTTTGAAGTTATCTCAGGCATTTTTAAAAATTAAGATATAATGTACACACAGTAAACTTACAGCTCTGATGTGTTCAATTCAGTGAGTTTTGACAGTTGTATATACCCTTGTAACCAGTACCCAAAATAAGATACAAAACTTTTCCATTGTCCCCTGTGAATGCCCCTTTCCAGTTAATTTCCCAGTTTACTCCTCCAGTCGCAACCACTTCTTCAAGGCAATCACCATGGATTAGTTTTAGTTTTGGCAGGCAATGTTCAACGAACTACCTTTCCATTCTTTGCTCACTTTCTTCATCTTCTGCTGCCTTTCTGCTAAGCAATTGCTATATGTTTTAGATGTATTTTTGGTCAGCATTCCCTTTAAAAACATCATTTTTGTGTGTTGGGGAAAACACAATGTACCATAGCTCAAACCAGCGGTTCTCAACCTGTGGGGCAACCCCTTTGGGGGTCGAATGAACCTTACATCCTGCATATCAGATATTTACATTATGATTCATAAAGTAGAACAAGCACAGTTATGAAGTAGCAATGAAAATAATTTTATGGTTGGGGGTCACAACAACATGAGAAACTGTATTAGAGGGTCACAGCATTGGGAAGGTTGAGAACCACTGGCTTAAACGCAATTAAAGTGTATTTACTGCTAATGAAACAGAACTTTGAAGGCATTCCTGAGCAACAGGTGACTTTTCATGACCTGGGCCTTTTTGAGTCCTTTGGCAGCTCAGGAAAGAGCATGAACATACCTGACCTGCTTCTGAAAAATCTCAGCCTGGGAATTGACAGTCACCGCCACTGCCATTCTTTTGGGGAGAACTACTCAAAGCACTCACTACATCTGAGGCAAGAAGGAAAGACTTGGCCGTGTAGACCCTAACTGGACAATCACTTCTCAGTGATAGTTTCCATACTGTAACAGAGGAAAGCAAAGCATGGACAGGTTCCTGTCACAGCTTTTATTTTGTTTTCATAACATAATATTGCACTGCATCTCTTTTGTCTTCGTGTTAACTTTTTTCTTTGTGTTGTATATTCTTTTGTGCTTTTTGGATAAACATTTTTTGCTATCTCTGTGGTAGTGATGTTCAGAGCAAAGCAGCTGATCTTCCCTAGATTATTCTCTGAAATTAAAATTAGTTCTGAGCATTAACTCTTAAAAGACAAGAATGCCTCATATCATCATTTTTATTCAGTATTGTTTCAGAGATCCTAGCCAGAAGAGGAAGTTAGGGTGGGTAGTATGGAGAACTAAAAGGAAAAGTATAGGAATGGAAAGGAAGAAAAAGACTGCCACTACTGGCGAATGACTTAATTATCTATATAGAAAACTCCCAGAAGTCTACAACCAATGTTTTTTTTTTTTAAATGGATTGTTTAGCAAAGTTTTTGAATATAAAGTCAGTGTAAGATAGCTGGTTGCATTTCTGTAGACCAGGAGCAACAGCAAAACTGAATATGTAATTTTAAAGAGCATTTTATTTTGAAATAATTAACATCCTACATAGCTATGCGTATTTATAGAAAACTAAGAAATTAACATGATACAATAATATTAACTAAAGTACAGCCTTTTTGGTTTTTCAGCTGATGTTCTCTTTTTTGTTTTAGGATCCATTCCAGGGTACTGTATTATATTCAGCAGCCATATCTTCTCAGTCTGCTCTAATCTGTGGCAGTTTCTTGATCTTTTTCTTATCTTTCAGAGACATACTTTTGAAAAGTAGTAGTCAGGTCTTTGGTAAGATGGGTCTCAATTTTAGTTCGTCTGGTATTTTCTTATGATTATATCATATCATGACTTGTTCTTGATGATACTAACCTTATAACTTAGTTAAGGTAGTATTTACCAGATCTCTTCACAGGAAAATTACTACAGAAAAAGTAATTTTTAAAAGAAACAATTTGTATAATAGCACAATAGAAATAACTTTTTAATAAATGTAATTAAAATCCTGTTTAATCTATCTAAAAGGTCTTAGACCTTTATTAAGTTATAAACTTTGTTGAAAGACATTAATACAGTCCGGTTAATGTAAAGAAATACCACATTAACAGATTGGAAGATTTAATATTGCATAGGTGTTTATTTCCTCTTAGTGCCCATAGAATCAAATCCCTAATTGATTTGGGGGGGGGGTGTATTATTACTGTTACTGTCATTATTATTATTATTTTGATTATATGAATACTTAACATTATAATTCTCAAATAGAAAAGCACTTCTTCAAAAATTACAAATATGCTACTAAAGAACAAGTTGTTTTTTCTGCCGTGTATCAAAGAGGTGCTTTTCTAGCCATTATATCATGAGTTAATATAAAACTATTATAATTAAGCCATTGTATGGTATAAATGTATACAAATTGGACAATAAAAGGAATAGAGAATTCAGAAAAAGATCCATCTCTATGTGGAAACTTGATTTATGACAAAACTAGTATTGTAGATCAGTGAGGGGACAGATGCCTAAGAGTATTCAATGTGTGGTTTTGGGCCAATAGATTGTCCATATTAAGAAGAATGAAATTGAATTCTTAACTCATATGATAACACAATGGGAAAAGATTGACATGTCATAAATTAGTAATTATAGTTAAACTTAATTATAAAACTAAAATTACAAATTTAGAAGCAGATCTCAGGAAAGAAGTTGACGAAAAAAACAAAACTGTCAAAGAAATGAAAACAAAAGTGGAAGAACCTCAAGAGAAAAAGATGGTACCAAAAAAAATAGTGAAGTCCATAGAGATTGGAAGTGAGGGAAGTGAGCAAAGTCAAATATAGGTTTAAAAGAGTGATACAGTTTTAAAATATCAATGTTTACAACACAGAAGAAACTGCATTATTTATTAACTTTTCTCATCCTGCTGAATTACATGCCAGAAATTATAAACTGATCTATACATTAAGTTATTTTAATGATCTCTCTACTGACAACTTAATTACACCATCATTTGTAGAAAGCAAAGGACTACAAATCACTTGCAAAGGGATTCGTTATCACTTTCTTAGTTTGGGGACATTTATCAAAAAGGCTTACCTAACATTTATCAGATGACCATTATACTTACTACTCTTTCACTTAGAGGCACCCTATGTTTAGTTCAACATACTTAAAAAGTTGTTTAAAATATTGTTAATTTTAATCTATATTGGCCAGTATACCATTTTGAGAGAAAATTTTCTTAATGTAGTCTTAAATACATATTTTTTTAAAACTTGCAGCTATAAATGGGAAAATGGTTACCATTTAATCTAATTGAAAAAGCTAGTCTTTATTTTCTTTTCTTTTTTTTTTTTTTATTTTTTGGATTTGATTTATTACTATGAGTTTAGTTAGGAAAAAAATCAGAGCATCCATCTCCTTGTTGACAAGTCAGTGGTGAATTGGCACAGAGTTCTGTGTAGTTCATGGAAGGGAGGACTTCACTAAACTTTGAAACAAGTTCCTTTTCTTTCTGGCTTCTCTAGCACATACTTGATATGAGAATAATGCCTTATAATATTTGCTTTCATTCTGTGTAAGGACTTTCTACAACACGTTCCAGAAAGCGTTTTGTCATCAAGGCTCTACAAGGAGTGGGTGTCTGTAATGGAGAAACGAAATGATAGAGAGAAAATCAACAAAATTCAAAGGTGACTATTTTAACCTTTATGTCTCAAAAATTATTTTTAAAACTTGTATTTTATAAGTTGTAAACTAAAACTCAAATTTATATTCATGGGCACTAGGTTGAATGTTGGCTTCTGTTAGCTTGTCACTGTCATTGTTTTCTCATTAATCTTATAAGCATGGAATGCTTAAACATTGTGCCCATTCTGTGTACCTGCCTAGATAGGAGCTGTAATTCGTTAGTTCACTAGCTAGTATGTGGGTCATTATGAAGTTTCAAGAGACACAAAAATCAAGAAATGTAAAATCTCTACA
>CAUYRH010078005.1:0-22700 GCA_963574655.1 Perodicticus potto
AGTTAAGGTGAGACTCTTGTATGCAGTAGATATCTGGCCTCAGTTTTTGTATCCAGTCAACCAACCTATGCTGCTTTAGAGGACAATTTAAACCATTCACATTAATTGAAAATATTGATAAATCTTTAGAAAATCTAGTGGACATTTTTAATCCTTTCACTGCTGTGGAAGTTAGACTTTGATAAAAAGTTTCTGAATGAGTTTACTTTTGCATTGGAGGATTACGTTGTTCATTATGGAGAATAGTTCTGAGAATATCCTGGAGAGCTGGTTTAGTTATAGCAAATTTCTTCAACATGTGGATGTCATTAAAGTATTTAATTTATCCATCATAAATGAAACTCAGTTTAGCTGGATACAAGATCCGGGGTTGAAAGTTATTTTGCTCTAGGAGATTAAAAGTCAATGACCACTCTCTTCTAGCTTGAAAGGTTTGATCAGAGAGATCTGCAGTTATGCTAATATTCTTCCCCTTGTAGGTTATCGATTTCTTGCGTCTGGTTGTTTTCAAAATTTTCTCTTTCATATTAACTTTGGTGAACTTAATTATGATGTGCCTGGGGGATGTTTTATTTGGGTTGAGTCATGCTGGGGTTCTGAAACTGTCTGCTACCTGAATTTCAGAATCTCTTGGCATGTCTGGAACGTTCTCTTTCATAATCTCATACAGAAGAGACTCTGTTCCTTGTGATGCCACTTCATCGTTTTTAGGTATTCCTTTTTTTTTTTTTTTTTTTTTGCAGTTTTTGGCCAGGGCTGGGTTTGAACTTGCCACCTTCGGCATATGGGGCTGGCGCCCTACTCACTGAGCCACAGGCGCCACCGTTTTTAGGTATTCCTATAAGGCAAATATTGGTTTTCTTTGAGTTATCCCAGAGCTGTGTGAGAGAATGATCCGTTTTTGTCTTCCATTTTTCTTCCTCTTTGTAGGTTTGGGAGCATTCGAAAGTTTTGTCTTCCATGTCAGAAATCCTTTCTTCTGCTTGCTCTATTCTGTTGCTGAGGGATTCTACTGTGTTTCTCACATCTTTGAGGTCTGCAACTTCTTGTCTCAATGTGTCAAAATCTTTGGTCGTTTTGTCTTTGAATTCATTCAATTCTTGAGACATCTTTTTGCTCATCTATTGGTTTAGTGCTTGAAATTCTAATTCCATCTTCTCCTCCATTCTGCTGATCTTATTTGCTATCCAGACTCTGAATTCTATTTCTGACATTTCAGCCATTTGCTTATTGTGCTGTTTCCACCTTGTCATTCCTTGGGGGAATTGATGTACTCTGATTATTCATATTGCCAGAGTTTTTCTGTTGATTCCACCCCATAATTATTTTTCTTCATTTCCTCTGGCTGTCCTCAGAGTAGGGGAGGCATCTCTCCCAGATTGAACCCTGGCGGGATCACTCTATTGTTGGAAGATATTTGTAGGCAGTGACCTAGTGTATCTCCTCTGGGGCTGCCCCAGCCAGGGAGTTATGGCTGTGGGAGCAGCTCTTGAGTGAAGTGTATCACACACAGGTCCAGGAGCAGGGCTGGGGATGGTGTCAATGGTTCTGGCAATACCTGGCTCCCAGTGGCTTTGGCAAAGAGAGTGGGTGGCTCCAGCAGTCTCTGGTTGGGTGGAGGGCTCTGCAGAGAGGTAGGGAGGGCCTGGAAGGGAGGGCGTGGGGTCGCATGACTTCCTGAGTCTTTGGGCAGATGGACCAGGCCTGTGAGGAAGCAGGAAGGGCACTGGAGGGAGGGCGTGGGTTGTGCAGCTACCAGAGTCCCTGGCTGGGGCAGCATTGGCTGAGGCAGGCTGGGGGTCTTGACAGTGTGGTCTGAGGCAGTGTCCCCTGTTTGCAGGAGTCCTTGGAGTGGGGCGGACCTGGGTATAGAGGTGGCGCGACTCCTGGGGGGTCTCTCACATCTGCCGGTGTCGCAGGCAGGAGGCGGGCCTGGGACCCAAGGTGGCACGGCCCGTGGTGGGGTGGCTCCTGCCCGCCATAACCCCTGGAATGGGGCGGGCCTGGGTGCTGAGAAAGCACTGCCCGCCTTGGATTTTTCATGCCTGCCGGTGTATCAGGGGTGGGGCGGGCCTGAGTGTCAAGGTGGCATGACTCCCCGTGGGGTCTCTCACGTACACTGGGGTCATGGGCAGGAGGTGGGCCTGGGTCCCAAGGCGGCACAGCCAGCTGCATGGTTGCTCCCACCTGCTGCAGCCCCTGGAGTGGGGCAGGGCTGGGTCCCGAGGCTGCACGGCCCACGGTGTGGTTGCTCCTGCCTGCCACAGTCCCTGGAGTGGGGCAAGCCTGGGTGCTGAGCAGGAGTGGCACCCAGCAGGGTCGTACACTATGGTTCCTGACTACTGTTGGCCATTGTGGAGGGGAAGGCTCTGTGCGGCCCTCGGAATCCTTTGCCAGGTGAGGCACTTGGTCTAGCAGACAGAGAGTGGAGGTGCTGCTCGAGAACCTCCTCCCACAGTCTCAGCAGGGGTTAGGCTTCCGGTTTGTCAGGTAAGAGGGGAAGGGCATACTGGACGTTCCAAATGGTTGGGAAAACTTTAGTTCAAATTTTTTGCCTAGCGAGAGAGTATTCAGAGTCACAGTGTTGGTGTAATCCCCACTTCCCACAGCACTCTCCCGTGGGATGGGATAAGAGGTCCACAGTTCACTGTTTGTCTGTAGTAAGCCCGCAGGAGTAAATGAAGAGAAAGAAAGAAAGGAAACAGAAAGCAAAAAAGACCACAGCTTTCTTGGAGGAGGGAATGGATACTTTTCCTTTCAAATGAATTTTGTACCTGAAGCTTGCTTTCTTGGAGTCGCAGCTTGACTCAGCAGAGCTGATCTACAGTTATCACTTCTGTCTTGGCTGGGCTCCCAGTCTTCAGCTCAATTGGGTATTTTCTGGACATTATCTTTCTCTTTCGTCAGGAGCCTCTCTCAGGAGCTGCTTCTAGTCAGCCATCTTGCCTCCTCCCCCTTTAATTAAAATTTTAATAGATATAAATTCATTTGCATATATACTCATTAACATATATACATATGTGTGTATAATAAAGTAATATATGTTTAAATATATCTGCAAATACAAATAGACGTATATACGTGCATGCATGTTTGCGTGTATGTACACACTGTCTATATCACCTTGACCCTTCCTGGCTTATTGTGTTTCAAACTATTGCTCTTTTTTCCCCACTGTTTGATTTAAGGTTTTAACCTCTGCCCAAATGTCTCAACCTGTTACTGAATGTGTGTGTATAGTTCTTTTCTGTTTTGTTTTGGATGACTGCAATATGCTGTATCATAGAATATAGCTACTTTTTTTTTTTTTAGACAGAGTCTCACTTTGTTACCCTTCATTAAGTGTTGTGGTGTCATAGCTCACAGCAACCTCAAACTGCTGGGCTCAAACGATTCTGTTACCTCAGCCTCCCAAGTAGCTGGGACTACAGGCTCCTGCCACAACATCCAGCTGTTTTTTAGGGATAGAGTCTCACTCTAGCTCAGGCTGGTCTGGAACTCCTGAGCTCAGGCAATCCACCTGCCTTGACCTCCCAGAGTGCTAGGATTACAGGCATGAGCCACTGCACCTGGCCTACACTGGGAAATTGTAACTGAATTAGGGACCAGATAAATATATTTCAATAGCACTTAAAGAAAAACTATAAAAGATACTGCTGATTTGTTTTTATTGAGCTCCCTCGGCATCCCTTTGTTTTTCCCCACTAAGCTGTGAGCTTCTGGATAGCAGGAATGTTATCATATTCACAATTATGCCTCATGTATAGCAGGTACTAAATAAATGTCCCATAAGAACAAAATCCACTTGATTAACTATAATGCAATTTTAAAATAATCTGGATAAAGAAAGATTCATATATTATACTACCTACTTAACACCACTACTTAGATTTCTGATATCTTAAAATTAATTTGTCTGTAACTGAATTTTTTTTCCTAAACCTCACCTTCAAAACAATTCTGTTTTTCATTCTTCCTCATTTTATGAAATGACAACTTTGTCTTGTAAGGAGCTTTGATCAAAAATAATGACATCATCCTAAGTCTTTCAACCTATATCCAGTCCTCAGTGAAATCTGTCATTGGCTCTGTCATTGGCTGTGTGTGTGTGTGTGTGTAACCTTCTTTGCACATGCATATATATATAGAGATATATGATTATTTATATATATGATAATATAATAATCATATACATACATATGATTATTACAAGATAATAGAGGTGATAAAATGGAATAAGGATAAAAATTAATTCAACAGCAAATAGAGAAATAAAGAAAAAATTAAACAAATAGAAAACAGCCAGATTATGGTTGACTCAAATCTAATCATATCAATTGTTACATTAAATCAAATAGTGTACACAATAATTAGATTCAGGGGTTGGTGGATTATTTAAAATAGCAAGGCTGAACTATATATATATATATGTATATATGTATATATATATATATATATATATATTAAATCTTTAAATAGGAAGCCAACATGGATAAGTTTGAAGGAAAAGATTGGAAAATGCATATCATGCCATCACTAATTAAAAAAAAGCTGAAATGCCTGTGTTGTTACAGATAATTATAAGATAGAGTCCAGGAAAAGCAATGTTATCTGGAATAAAAAATACATATTATGTAAAGTTGTCTATTCACCAGAGCTTCAAAACACATAAAACAAACATTGATAGAATAGATAATTCTTGAATTATATTTGGAGACTTTAACACTCTATTTTCAATGCTAAATAAGACAAATATAGACAAAGTCAGTTAGGATATAAGGTATTCTGAACAAAACTATGAACTAACTGACCTTATTTATATTTATGTAACATTCATCCAATAGTACAGAATACTTATACTTTTAAATACAGACACACTTTCACTGAAATAGATGATATGCTGGACCACAGAATAACCATCAGCAAATTTTAAATAATTTAAATGATAAATATTAAAGCACATTCTTTGGGAACCGAAACTAAAATTCAAGCAAAGGTAATTTCTAGATATCTTAAAGTGAAACAATGTAACCATTAACTCTCATGAGTTGTATAGAAAATCACAGTGAAATTTAAAACTATTTTAATTTGAATTAACCCTGAAATACAACATATAAAAATGTGCGGAGTAACCACAGAAAATGATGTCAGTGGTCAAATATCAAAAGCAAGGTAGATTTCCTGGAGTTAAGAAAGGCATTTACAATGTTTTCCTCTTTGCATAGGAGTTATCAAGTAAAATCAAATGGTGGTTTTACCAAAAACAGTTTACTGGACATAAACAATGCAGAGTCCTTTGAACACTCCAATTTCATCAGCGCTACCTTTGCTTTATTTTAATGGACTTCTTGCGAATAATTTTCTTTCCCTCATTTTTCTTCTTTTTGTCTTGCTCAGAAAATTTTTTAATAAGTACAACAATCCTCATGATGCTGGCCTGCAAGTAATAGAATTTGCAACAGAAAATCACACTAGCATCCCAACTGGTTTCATGTTGGGTTCATCTCTTCAGACCCTCTTTTGGCCTGATGCCCCAGTCCCACGGTATGTTTCTCAAGAGCATTTCCCTGATGTCTGGTGAGATTTAGCATCTTGGCAAAAGTGGGGGCCTTGAGTGTGTTTCTTTGTCTATGAAATACATGAAATAGCAAACCATGCTTTAGGCTATTTTCTTAATATGTTTTTTGTTTTGTTTTGTTTTTTAGGTTTTCTTCCCATAGTCTGAGCTTAACTTTGTTGATTGTGTGTTGAGAACAATTTCTCTAAGTTCATGGTTCATCTTTTCAATCTCTGTAAATTTTTTTTTTTTTTTTGGTTTCTTTTTGTAAGGAACAGTAGGCCTTGGCTGGGTGTCAAGGTTTACACCTGTAATGCCCTCACTGTGGGAGGCTGAAGTGAGAGCATCACTGGAGGCCAGGAGTTAGAGGCTGCAGTAAATTGTGCTCCCAATACTGCACTCCAGCCTGGCTAACAGAATGAGACTCTGTCCCCAAAAAAAAAAAAAAAAATGAGAGAGAGAAAAAGAATAGGCTTAAATTTTACAATCTTTTATTTTTTTATTTACATCTGGGAAAATACTTTTTCATTCCAATGAAATACATGAAATAGGTAGGGAATGGGAATCCAATTTTACGTATTTTTTTATCATACAGATAATTCTTTTTTCCAGAACTAGGTATTTAATAATTTCTCTCCAGTTCTTGCTCTATCATAAAATATGGTGGTCTTGTTCATGGACTACTTCTGGACTTCATACACATTACGATGGTTTATTTGGCTATCCTTAAAGTTTTGAAATACGTTTAGACAACTGACATGGAAGAACAGTCACTCTCAAAATTGTCATAATTCTTCAGGTTTGTCTTGGATAATCTATTTCCATTTCAGGATACCGATGACTAAATTGTAGTTTTGTGTATTCAAATGCATGGAAAACTGTTTGTTAGTATTGGTATTGAAATCAAAATGACTTGTGGATTTAATTTGGAAAGAATCATCTTTACTATATTGCAGCCTGTTATCTGTAAGTATTTTATGGCTCTCCACAGAGTCTTATGTAATATTTTTCATGAAAGTTGCATACTTTTCTGAAAAAGATGTTATGCAACATTTGTTAGATCATTTTTATCAATGTTACGTTTAAAAATTTATTTTATAAGGTTTTTGACCATTTAGGTTTGTATCTCAGGCATATCTGGACAGCGTTAATAACTACCTCATTGCCTATACAATTGGTGTACATGTTGTGTGTTGTTTATAAATGAATATATGAGAATTGACAATTAAGTCTGTCAGCTCACTCTAGACAAAGTGCTACATACTTCACTGCAGACTATCACTGAAGTCACCTACGAAGTCCTCTCTTTGGGAAGCTATGCACTGACACCAGCATCTAGTCCACGCTTTGAGGCAATTTTGGAGCTCTTTTCCTGGAATGATCATGAGAAATGTCATTATACAGAACACACAGCACTAAAGAACTCAGCTAGACAATTCTCCATGTCAACACAAATGCAACTGTGAGACACTGATGCACCAAGGTTATGTAACCTTACCAAGCTGTTTGTGCAGTGCCATTAATGTAAGCACACAGTGGCAAGTTTGCCACCTTAATTGTCCGACCTTTGTATGGGGGCAACTCAGATGGTTAGTCCAGACTCAGTGTTTCACAATTTCTTTGAAGCAAGGACTAGGCACTGGTGTTGGTGCATAACTTCCCAAGAGGAGCACTTTGAAGAGGACCATAGTGATATTCAGCCATGAGATACATAACACTTTTTCTAGGATGAGTTCACAAACTTAATTGTCAGTGCTCATACTTAACAAATTGAGCTACAGTAAATAATAATAATAATAATAATAATAATAATAATCTTTACTTGCCATGCCCATTTTCTTTTCACTTCCACAAAGACTCCCTACAATTTTTACCGTATAACTTTTTAATGTATTTGGATGATTTAAGGTTGTAATCCTCCCCCCCTTGATTAATCCCAAATTTTTTGATTCCACCTTATGCTCTGGCATGATAGTTCTTAAGTTTATGCTGAGATTTATCTACTAGTGCCTTGCCCTCAGGCTTAACTCCATGCCACTGCTTGCAAAATAAAACACTGAGTCTGGACTCATCTGACATTGTATCTGTGTTGGCCAGCTCGCATCTTTCGATGGCTTCCCCCTGTGGTGGCAGCTGTAGCACACAGTTGGCAGGCCTGGTGCTGCCACTCCATTTCAGTGGTGAACTTCTAGCTGAGCTTCTCCACAGGGCCTTAGTGTGCTTGCTCTTGGTAATGTTGGAGAGGATCTGCTTCATGATGATCTGGAATCTCCAGGGTCTGACAAGAGGCTGATAATATCTGGAAGGAAATTACAGATTAGATGCTTCTTGTGGAAAGCTCATTCAAGAGAGTCTTGGCCAGAGCAGAGACCTGAGGCTCAGGACCCATGAGCAGCCCAGCCATCTCCCTTCCCTGCCCTTTCTATTCATCATGTCCTGTAGGATCCACTGAGGCACATGCTCAGCTTTGACCTGGAAGTTAGCATAGAGGTGAGGAGTCCAAGGATCTACCGAGTGGAGAAATGATGGCCAGATCCCCCGGTAAAGCATGTCATATTGTTTAATTAAAAAAGCAAAAAACACTAAGGGAGTACATAAAAGAAATATCTTACTAGTTATTTTTTAAAGTTGCTGCTGTCTTTGTGTTGTAAAGTAAACAAACTTTCAATAGTCCAAGGAGACTGTGTCTTTGAATTCTCAGAGATCCTTTTTTCTATTTTAAAGATCCTAATCTTTTTCTGTTAATAGCCTAAGTTTCCCAAAAAAGAAAAACAGAAAAAGCACCTTGTAAGAGTGTGTATTCAACTATTGTTATTGTATTGTATATCCCCAATTTCGTGAACCAGTTCCCGTGTTTAAGAATTAGTAAAGTTCTCTATACAGGTTTAGGGACTAAGATTTGTATTTATATAGTTACGTATTTTCTTCAGATCCTTGCATTTTATTCCATGCCTTGAGGCAAAAATTCAAGTTTGTGCTGTCACTCTCTCACTGAGTGTTACTCTGAGTGCTCTGCTTTGGTGTAATAAGAAGAATATGATCAAGGTTCCCAACAAAGGAAAAATAGCCGAAACAAGATAGAATTTTAATATTCTCTTGCAGTGTAATCCAAATAAAAGTGGCTCAGGGCTGCTGCGAACATTTCCCAGTGTGACTCTGACATTCTAAACTCTCATGTTCCATATTTTAGCCTAAATTTGTTGCTTTGGTCCCTTTTACCAGTGGGAATTTCCTAGTCAGCAGAGAGGTAGAATGGAAAGTAAAGAGAAGGCCTTTTGTTTTACTGGCATTGTTAGGGAGATAACTAGCGGGCTCCTCTAGAGACAAGTGTGCCTGCCTTGGTGCTGCCTCAAGCGATTGACCCACCTGGCAAGAAAGATAAGGGTCCACTCTTAATCCTAACCCTAGCAACTGCTCCAGCTGAGAACTCCCCAGCCCAGACATATTGGGATTTGGAAAGTGACCTTGAGTAACCTAAGCTAATTATTATGTTATTAGGTTACATCTACATGTGCTTCACGCCTCTGCCTCCCCCAAACCCCTTTGCTTTCAGAGAGGGAGCTCACAGATGCAACCTCCTTAACTCCCGGAAAACACCTCTTCATTATATGGTAACATCCCACACGTCCCAAAAGCCCTTCCCTAAACCAGGCCAATAAAAGGGGACAACTGAAGAATCCCCAGAGACTCAATCAGTCATCTGTCTGTCTGTCTATCTGTCTTAATTGTCAGACTACAATAAAAAAATAAACACATCTCATGAAATTGCTTCCTGCCTGTGGTCCCTCTGTCAGGAGGCTGGACCTAACACTTTTTTCTTTTTTTAGAGACAAAGTCTCATGTCGCTCCCGCTGTAGAGTGCAGTGGCTTTACAGCTCACAGCAACTTCCAACTCCTGGGCTTAGGCGATTCTCCTGCCTCAGCCTCCGGAGTAGCTGGGACTACAGGCGCTAGCCACAACACCTGGCCTTTTTTTTTTTTTTTTTTGTAGCATTTTGGCAGGGGCTGGGTTCGAACCCGCCACCCTACGTATATGGGGCTGGCGCCCTACTTGCTGAGCCACAAGCACCACCCTGGACCTAACACTTTGGAGTGTTGGGTCATCCTTTGGTCAAGAGTACGCGGAGAACAGAGAACAGGCTGCCACCCTGACAGTGTGAGCCAGTATTTCCACAAATACGTTTGCTTGACCTCTGGCACATAACCACAACTGCAGGTAAGCAGGCGTAGGCAGGCTTTTCCTGATGACCAAGTACCCAGAAAAGCAATCTCAAAAGAATGTAAACAAAGTGGATTAAAGGGAACAAAAGTAGCCTTTATCACGATTGGCATTACTCATCTTTAAATTCACCTATCTCCATATTGACTCAGTAGTCCCAGACTTCATTGTCAGTAATTCTGAGAGATTTTTTGAATATCTGGTCCTCCAAAACATCCTGCATAATTAATTCTATTCCATCTAGAATACATGTACCAACCTTCCTGTATTTCATTCCATTTTTTTTTCTAATAGTGAATTTCAAATAATCCCACATTTCACTTGGAATCTTTTTCTTACACTCCTCTTTATTTATCAAATAAATCTCTTTGAAAGTAACAAAAAACAAATCTAGTTAACTGGAGAAAAGTGAAGGGTGTTATTGAAAGTATACCAAGTGGCTCATAGTATCAAAAGGATGAAAGCAGCAAACACTCAAGATTTCTTGTCTCCTACGTGGATGATGCCAGTCATTCTTATCCTCTCATTTATTTGAAGGATCTTTTATTGAGGTCTACAGAGGGAAGTCACAAATTGTTCAGTCATCAGAACTTTACCTAAATTTTAAAATGAAAGTCAGCTACATTAATACAATCGTAGTTCAGTGATCAGTCTCAACCTTCCCATGGCAAAGGTAGTCCGACATCTACAGATGATGTCCAGCCCCAGCCCACCACTTTCTTTTCTTATTCCTGTGAAAACAGTGGTAAGACTCACAGTCATGCCTTGCATTTATATCTTTTATCTATCTTGAATCAAGAAGCAGGAGTCCTGTTTCATCCTTCTTCGTTTGGGTATCAGGTTTTCTCAGCAGCATTTACTGAATAGGGCTTCCTTTTGCTAGAGTGTGTTATCGACTTTGTCAAAGGTAGATGGTTTTACATATGGGTTCTCTATTCTGTTCTATTGGCCAATTTCAGAAAAGGAAAAACAAGTACCACATGTATTTCCTAATAATTGGGAATAATCCGTATGCACACATGGGCACGAAGAGATGTGTTGGTCTTTGGAAATCAAGAAAGCAAGAAAAGGGAAAAGGGGAGGAAGGGGTAAGAATAAATCCCATTCAGGTGATGGGCATACTGGAATTTCTGACTAAAGTATGATAAAAGTTATCCTTGTAACAAGAACATTTGCAAGCCCTTAATATTTTGCAATTTAAAAAATTTAGAAAAAATAATTGTGTTTATATTGAACATACATAGACTCTTTCCTTCAATATTCCCTAAACAATACAGTATAACAGCTATTTACATAGCACTCGCATTGTTTTAGGTGTTATAATAATCCAGAGATAACATGAAGTATACAGGAGGATTTGTTTAGATTATATACAATCACTATGCCATTTCACTAGAGAGACTTCAGCAGCTCCAAATTTTGGCATCTGTGGAAGGTTCTGGAGTTGATCCCCTAACTCGATGAGTATATTATATTTCACAAGCCTATATACACTGGCCATTTTGGATAAATGAAAAAATAATCTCTTTTCTCTCTCTTCCATTAGATAAAAGCCAAATCTCTATATAATTTACTTTGCTGAAACGAATGGCGTGTAAGAGTCTCTTTGGCACAGAGGGTTAAAAAAGGTGGCCAAGGCTAAACACTATTCAAGATCAAGAAAAATTCTTGAAAGATTTAAAAAATAGGAAAATATACATTTCTATTATGGATATGAAATAGATTTTTTTTTTATTTGAAGAAATAAGGAATTGGCCCCTAGGGCTGAAAGAAAATGTTAAACTCACAAAAGTCAAATGAATGTTTCTTTTGAAGTTTAAATAATATAATTATTAATCATAAAAATAATCATAAAACGCCCTACGTTTTATATCCTATTATGCTTTCAAAATACTTTCCCATATGTTTTGATATAATTTTGTCCTCATCAATATCCTTGTGAAGGAGGGTGGGGAGTTATTAATTTTTTCTCTTATACTCAGAGGCAGCCCCAAATCCTTGCTGAGTAGATTAAATATGCATAACTTCATTTTTCATTCCCTGACTGATTCCACAGTCAATATCTTAATATTGCTAAAAGAAGTTGCCTTCCTTAAACTAAGGCCTCTGTGATACAGAGAGAATATTTATAAGGTAATAAGAAAAGCACTTTTATGAAGGAGAGCACAGGTATTAAGAAAAATATATATTTCACATTTATTATATGATTTTAATTATCAGAGAGGAAATGTTTCAACCAGATATCTAAATTTTTTTCTATGAAATAGTTATATCTATTTTTATTAAAATGCACTTTTGTGTGTGTGCGCTGCAAAATTTAACTCTTGCCTGTAAGATAAGATTCAGTCTCTCACAGATTCAGGAAGAGTTTGCTTCATAAACTGAGAATCTGTGAAAGAGAACACTAAAGCCGATACATAGTATCAGAAGTTATGATTCCTTGTGCAGCAAGATCTGGAATGGAAGTCAGGGAATTAGGGAAAGGTAACAAGCTTCACAAACAAATTCAAGCCTATAGTGACGAGAATGGAGTTCACTCTACTGAGAACCAGGTCAAATGTGGTTAAAATAAATCATAGGAAAATGAAGACAATGACAGTTTTATAAGGAGCAATGAATATGGCTCTTGTCTCTAGGAAACATTGTTAAAGAAGGAAAGAAAAAAAAAAAAAACAGAGATCTTCACCTTTTTCTGCAGGACATATTGTTTCAGACTGCCATGAAAAAAAATCCCATCACTTAGCAATAGTCATTGGTTTGGGAGGGAAGTCTTTGCAGACTTTTGTGTTCCATGTAAATTACATAGATACAGAGGGCAAATATTAATATGTATACTCTGCCTAAACCTCTCTGTTAATCATCTACATACGTCTGGGACAGTACTATCTAATAGAAGTATAAGGTGAGTGGCAAATATAAAGCAGGTGTTCAATTTAAATTTTCTAACTATCACATCAAAAAATTAAAAGAAATCGTTGAAATTATTTTAAATAATATATCTATTTAACTTATATCCACAATATTGTGATTTTAACAGAACATGCTATATTTATTTAATAGGTAAAACTATTAATATATTTTAATAATGATTTAATATATGATTTCATAATATTGATCAATATAAAATGTAAGGTAATACCTTACATTCTTGAGGATAAAAGACGGTGAAAAATGGGAAAATTTCTGGAGTTATTTATTTCTATGCCCATGACAACCCTCATAAAAAGCCCTTACCTTTGAACCTGGGAATAAAGGTAAAGATATGTTCATTTCTTCAGGGATGTGCATGTGTTATGAAATAAACAAAAGCACTTTCTCCATCTTTATTCTTTTAGATAGTTAGCACCTGAAACACAACTCAGAAATAAGGAATATAATGCTAATAGCCAAACAGCATTCTTTTGCAATAGTAAACAAATTGGGTAAAAACAGCCTTTTGATCAAAAGGTCTTCTGTTTTCCATTACTAGCAATGCTTGATAATCATGTTTGCACACAAACCTTTGCCAAAAAGTATTCGAAAATCTAGGGAAACGCAAGTCATGCAAGGAGGGATTTACATAGAAAAGTATAGCTTGGCCTAAGATAACAGATTACTATCTTGCATTTTTATCCAGCTACCATTTTTCTTCAGGTATCTGAGGCGAAAAGATGCACATTGGATATAATGCTTCCCTCTATGGAATATGTAGTAAGGCAACTTCAAACTTTGAGCCTAGGGAATTTCTGTGGTGAAAAAGTTGTGGCTATGTACTTATGCCAGAAAAGGGAATAAAAACAAATCTGCCACTCCCTTAAGGGTTCTAGAGAGCCCATGTTAGGGCTGCAGCCATGATCCCCTCTCTTTGTTGCCTGTGATAAATACGTATGCTGTGAATGCCTATTTAAAAATATGTAAATGTTAGCTTCATAGTAGGGCTGAGTACATTGAATACTTTTTCTTCCATTCTTGAGATACTTTGCTAAGAAGAACATGTTCCAGCTCCATCCATGCAAACGTGAAAGAGGTAAAGTCTCCATCTTTCTTTAAGGCTGCATAATATTCCATGGTATACATGTACCACAATTTATTAATCCATTCATGGGTTGATGGGTACTTGGGCTTCTTCCATGACTTAGCAATTATGAATTGGGCTGCAATAAACATTCTGGTACAGATGTCTTTAATATAATGTGATTTTTGGTCTTCTGGGTATATACCTAGTAAAGGAATTGTAGGATCAAATGGCAGGTCTATTTTTAGATCTCTAAGTACTCTCCAAACATCCTTCCAAAAGGAACGTATTAGTGTGCATTCCCACCAGCAGTGTAGAAGTGTTCCCTTTTCTCCACATCCCCGCCAACATCTCTGGTTTTGGGATTTTGTTATGTGGGCTAATCTTACTGGAGTTAGGTAATATCTCAAAGTAGTTTTGATTTGCATTTCTCTGATGATTAAGGATGGTGAGCATTTTTTCATGTGTCTGTAGGCCGTGCGCCTGTCTTCTTCAGAGAAGTTTCTTTTCAAGTCCTTTGCCCGCCCTGAGATGGGATCACTTGTTCTTTTCTTGCTATAGCACAAGAATATGGGGAAAGGGGCAAGGGAAGGTGGGGGAGGTTGAGGTGGAGGGAGGGTAATTGGTGGGACCACACCTATGGTGCATCTTGGAAGGGTACAGGCAAAACTTGCTAAATGCGGAGTACAAATGTCTTCATACAATAACAAGAAAATGCCCTGAAGGCTATGTTAAACAGTTTGATGAAAATATTTCAGATTGTATATGAAGCCAGCACATTGTACCCCTTGATTGCACTAATGTACGCAGGTATGATTTAATAAAAACAAAATGTAAATGTTGACTATGACAAATTTATGAAAACTCTCTCCCTCCCACATCCACAATCTGCAGGGTTCAACCAAAGCCTCTTTCTCAACCTGTTGAGAAATTAAGTCTTTGATTTAGCAGAAATAAGAAAGAAAATCATATGGATGCTGGGAGGCCCAGGCGGGTGGATTGCCTGAGCTCACAGGTTCGAGACCAGACTGAGCAAGTGCGAGATCCCCATCTCTAAAAAATAGCCGGGCATTGTGGCAGGCACCTGTAGTCCCAACTACTCGGGAGGCTGAGGCAAGACAACTGCTTGAGCCCAAGAGTTTGAGGTTGCTGTGAACTATGATGCTACGGTACTCTACCAAAGGTGACAAAGTGAGACTCTACCTCCAAAAATACAAACAAACAAAAACAACAAAAAAAAATGGATGAAAACATGTAACAAACCTAATTAATGTATTTAATTTTCCCAGATACAGAGTTTTAGTCATTCTTTCATAGTTAGTGGAAACAAGTTGTTATAAAAAAGTAAAGATTTTGGACTTGTAGTTATTCAGCCAAATAAGGTAACTGTTT
Organism: Perodicticus potto; assembly: GCA_963574655.1. Taxonomy (NCBI): domain Eukaryota; kingdom Metazoa; phylum Chordata; class Mammalia; order Primates; family Lorisidae; genus Perodicticus; species Perodicticus potto. The sequence goes on from CAUYRH010078005.1 coordinate 15,163, forward strand.
TGTTGTTTTTTAAATTATTTTGCTTCCCCTAATGGAAAATGTCTTATCACTGTACTTGTACTGTCATTTATATGAATGGAAAGAAGTCAACTTTAAAGTCTCATATCTCTGCTTGGCCTCGATTCTTTTTTTCAAATACAAAAATTGGAAAATTGTATATCGAATATATTAAAGTACCATAGAAATGGGTGGAGGAGTGGGAAAGATCAGTATCAAAAGACTTTAAATTGTTTTAAATGATCAGCTTCAATTTCCAGAATAAAACTATGAAATAATTGATAGACTCTCTGGTTCAATGTGAGATCAACTCTGTAAAAGTGGTTCCAAAAGTCACCACAGGAAAAGAGTGAAATAGGAAGAAATAAAGACAAACTACCTAGACAAAAAGACGGTGTGCAAATGGAGAGTGATGAGATGGAGGGAGACAATTGTCTACACACTAAAATGTTCACAGAGGTTATTTGTTGTTTTTACAGTTACAGTGATTTTTCTAAAGTTTAGTTTTGCTTTTATATATTTTCCAAAATCCCTGCAGTGTATGTGTGATAACTTTGTCAATTGCAATACTCAAAAAAGAGATGAAATATAAAGAAAAGCTTATAAAGAGCCAGAAGGTATGGAAATTATAAAAATATTATCAAATAATGAAACTCCAGAATTAATGGCCTCACTTGTTCCATGCAAATTACAAAAAAACAAACAATTATTCTGAAAAAATTACAAACTATTCAAGAATGATATAGCACAACATAACGATTAATATTTTGAACCTAAATTATTCTTATAGAAAGATAAATATACTATAAATGTAATGCATAACAATAAATCAATATGCAAAAAGTATTATGTATTAGTAAAGAGAATTGAATAGTTGTTTTTTTTTTTTTTGAGATAGACTCTCACTCTGTCACCCTTGGCAGAGTGCATCATAGCTCACAAAAACCTCAAATTCTTCACTCCTCTTGCCTCAATTTTTCATTTTTAGTAGAGATGAGGTCTCACGCTTGCTCAGGCTGGTCTCAAACTCACAAGGTCAGGCGATTCAGCCACCTCGGCCTCCCAGAGTGCTAGGATTACAGGCATGAGCCACTGCACCCGGCCTGAATAGTATTTCTTAATACCAATTATGTAAGACTAAGCAGGGTCTAATAAATGGAATAAAAGTTTGCCTTAATGTAAGAAACCCTAGCTAACTGTACACCAGAAGAACTGGAAAAAACAAACCAAAACAAAACCCTATAAACAATATTTGTCTCATTAAAGTAGTTACAGCTTTCTGAAAACATTTATAGATATACATACATATCACGATTTTGTAACATTGTGAACATATTTTCATATGTATATATCAGAAAGCCATAACTACATTTTTGTACATAGATTCGTGCGTATGTGTGTATCTGAACATCCTTATAGGTTCTTTGGTCTATAGCTTTCAATGTTAATGCTAGTTTTTACTCTTACATAAACTAGACCCTCTGAAATAATAGGATTAATACAGACATTACTTTTAATAGAGGCACAGTTTATAGTACTTTTATCTTTAGGGTATAAACTATCAATATTTGTAAAATAGATATTATGAAAAGGAAATGCTTCCATGTCACTTTTCCATAAAAATACTAGCAGCTATTTTTTTATTGCTACTATATATGTCACATTTTGTGATGATTATATGTATTTTAATCTCTTCATATATTGTTAGAATGTATTGTGTTTATGCATTTCTAACAATTACAGTAGCAACCACAATGATGATACTTTGAATATCTTATTATTTTAATTTAAACTCCACTTATACACGCTATATTATTGTTAATGTGCCATCTTATTCCACTTAGAAATATTACTAGGCATTTAGTATCTTTGTTATATTATTTTTAGGTTCAGATAGACTTTTCTGTTGTGAGGCTTTTCTTGAAATTTTTGGGTTTGCTTATGGAATATTCTCTCTCCCTACACCTTTCTCCCCCCCTCCCTCCCTCCCTCTCTCTCTCATTCTCTCTCTTTCTCTCTGGCCTCTCCGCCGTGACTGCCCATCCATCCAGTTACCTTGCACCAGGAAAGTGCAGCTTCCTCCCTCCTTGTGTTACTGAAAGCTCAGCACTTGTCGGTGAAGCTGCATCAGAAGAGCAGGACAGATGGTTGAGGAGAATGAAAGAGCAATTTATTTGTTTGCCAGCAAACAAGGAAAAATGGAGAACTTACTGTCTCAAAGTGCAAATTTCCCTTACATAAGCAGAAACACCAAGGACCTTCAGTCCTAGGCTTTTGCTGTTGAACTACTGTTATAGGATCTAATCTTCCCATCTCCACTGGGGTCCACAGGCCACCCAGGAGACCCACAGATACCTCACTGCCTCCTTCCAGGCCTCCAGACAGGTTAGCTGTCTATAACTGTCCTAAAACAAAGGACATTCCCCTGCCCCAATCATCACTGCCCATCGCCGAGGCAAGGATACAGCTCTCAGATTCCAAAAAGACTGGAGGAAGCTTTAGAGACAGAAAATATTTCTCTTATTTTGTTCAGAATATTCCCTCTGAAACACTTGGAGCTGAAAGTTCAAACCAGCTGCAAAGGGTAAGACACTTGGGGTCAATACAAGAAAGTATTTATCACTCTAATGACATAAACAACTAGAGATTTCCAGGATATAGAAAAATTCTCTCTATAGTGCTATCATCAGCCGTTTTCATCTTTTAAGCATGTTTATGAACATCTTTTACCAAAATATTAGAAATAAGACCACAATTATGTAACACTTTCAGTATACTTTTATAGGTGGATAGGCCAACATTTATCACCTCCAAATTGTTAATGTTATTTTACAATACAATAATTCTTATAGTCAAATGCCTTCTGAGTAATATAATTGCTACTTTAAATATAAAAGCATATAAATTAGCTAAATACAAAACAAAGAATTACAAGATATATGCTTTTGACAAAGGGAATAAACTATTAATGGACAACTGTGGCACTATGATAAAAAGGAAAAATGGAAAGTAATATTTAAACATCTATTTTATTATATTCATCTTTCTCTTATATGCATATGTGTGTTACACACATATATATATGTATACATAAAAGAGCATTCCTACAGTCACAAACACTACTTTTCCAACTATAAAAACATTAATACACTGTTCTGAAATGACTGGGAAAAACTCACAAACACAATTATTAAACCCAGTTTAAGTTTGTGATCACAAACACTGGGTTCACCCTAATAGCTCCACCCTAATAGTTCCCAGGCACTGTCTCCTCACAGTTTCATTCTTTATTTCTCTTTCATAGGCACTTTCTCACCCTTTTTCTCTATTCTCCAAGCCAATACTTCTTCTATCTTTTTTATTCATACCTTTATTTTCTGCTACACTATAAGCATAAGTAAAGTCAGGAGAAGAGAAACCAGACGCCTTCTCCTACACCTGAGCATCCACCAGCTGGTCCCAGCCTCCGTTCTTTCTCTCCTGGATTCCAATAACATCTTCCTAACTCTGAGATCCTCTGACTGGTCCTCTGCAGTTGATGAATAGAATACAGTTGAGGCACGTTTTACCTCAAGTACAGCAAATGATGTGTTAGGGTACTGAGTTACTTGCTACATAAGCACAGATTCAATTGGGGGGCCTCTATCACCCAGAGGCTCATTTCTGTGAGTAAAGCATGATTATAGCAACTGGGGTTTTGGGTTGCAAAAGGTCCAAGAACTGTGTTGTCACTACAACAGAAAGAGAGTAGCGGATACCCTTGGGGGAGATGCAAGAAACCAGCATACACTCAGACTGTCACCTTAAGACATTTGCCCTTGGAAGTCTCATTTGGACCTTTTATCTTCTCAGTGAGGTTTTGACAGTTCATAATCAATAGCCTTAGAACTGCGAAAAATCCAGATGTGTCCAGGCCTCTAATATTTTGACCCTTGAGCATTTGCCAAAACTATGTCTGTCTCCTCAAGCTATCTGGCATCCATAAATCAGAATCCTAAATTAAACACATGCTGTGTAGCAGATACAGAAAATGTGCTCGCTACTTTTATATATCCAGATTACCAAAAAGACTGAAAAAAACAGGTCTTCTCTTAAGGAAATGAGTGCATTATGCAAGAAAATGTACTCTATTGTAATTGCCTTAAATTAAGTAAACAAAGGCCAGGATTCCTAAAGCTAATTACCCATCCTCATTTTGTTTGTATATTTAATTAAACAAAGCATAAAAGAAATTTGAGCTGACCAGTACCAATGTTTTTTACTTTAAATTGAACCAACCTACTAGATAGACTTACATGGGTTTCAAAGATGATTAATATTACCTTCATAAAATTGTGTCAATGTAATTCACCACCTGGTATATTTAAACTCTTGTGATTCAAATCATTTTTTATATGAACACTGGGCTATGACATTATCAAGATGAGTCAGGCTTTGAAAAAATAATAACTTAATTCTTTTTAGCCCCAGTTGATGACAGAAAAGAAAGGAAATAGAGGCATTGATCATGTTTTAATTGGTTGGCACATTTCCTTTGATTGCCATTTCTCAAGGTGATGAAAATGCCCTTTCATTTTTGCTGATCTATCAATATACTTTTTGAATGTTGCAAATTGCTCAAAGGAATTTGACATCTAAGAAGATGATGAAAAATTATCTTTTGTCTAGTTGTAATGTTCTTACAATTCTGAAGAACAGAACATTTAAAAATTGTATTTAAATACCCAAACCTGGAATGTGAATCACAGCCGTCTCTGAGTTTAGGGATATGCTGGGCCAGAGGGCCATAAAACCCCTATAGTCTTTTTAAATTCTGATTTTGGTTGTGTTTTCTCTCTCTCCCTGTTGCCCCCTCCCTCTCTCTTTTTCTTTCTCTATCTCCCTTTCTTACTTGTGATTCAACTTAGCACTACTAGCAGAACTTTAAGTCACCTTTTCACTTTAGGAACAATTTTCACATACATTCTACCTGTAGAAAGCCTGTGAGTTACACCTGCCCTCTTGTGATGGTAGGGTGCCCCTCGAGACTCTTCACTCCGTTCCCATCTCTTCTGGACCTTCCTACAAGGTTGTTGGTACTCAAACTTGAGGTTTGTCTCTTCCTACATATGTCTTGGTTGCACACTACTCTATTGGAATTTGGTTTCCCTTTCATTCTTACATTTTGTCTTTTCAACTAATTTTGGCTCCTTGTTCTATAGCCAGTCCTTTTCCAGTTCAAGTCTTTTATTTCCTTGACCATGCCTTAAAAAAAGGGAGTAGAAAGGGAAAACTGAAAGATAATAAAATGAAACTTAAAATTATAGCATCTTTTTGGAAAAATGTGCGTAGAAAAGTAGGTAGAGGCCATATTGGGGAAAATCTGGATTGGTGAAACATGTGTAACTAAGAGAATTTATGGAAGCATTTGTGATTAAGACAGTAAAATTGTGGAAATTATATTCCTTTGACAAAGATGTACAAGAGTGACTAAAGACAATGCTGAAAGGACAGAGCCTGGTTAGGAGGCAGGGGGCTTCATAGCCAAGAGGCATCCAGGTCGAATTTCTCTTCTCCTTTTTGAATGAAAATACTGAATGTCCTAAACCCAGTACAAAAATTCTCCCACAAAGTGTGTTTTGATTTTCAAGTAATTATTGGATTGTCTTCTAGTTCATTTGTTTTAACTTAAAGCTCTGTATTTGCAAGCGAATACCGATTTCTTGAGAATTATTTCCAAGAATTCAATTTACACATGTGTTCCTGTGGCTCCTTGACTTTTCTAACTTTTCAGTCTTATGAGCATAGGTTTATCTTTTGATAAACACTGTACATGCAAATATTTTCTGCCTCCCCTTGAATAATTATTTTAGGAAGCCCAAATATTTACAACGTAATATCTACTGAAGACTTATACCTATGTTTTTTACTTTGTTGTGAATTATTTATCTGCCCTACATTTGGAAAATTTATAAAGTACTACATCAAAGGCGGCAACATGTTGGGTGTCAGAGTATGCATATGAAACATAATCAATTCTGTGTTCTGCATCTTTCTCAATGTTACCACATTGAGATAGGAAAAAAATGAACCCAAAGATAAAGGTTAATATTTTAATATTTTCATTTTCTATGTACCCACTAAAACCATTATGTTTCAAGAACTGAAGGCGCTTTTCTGACTAAAAACATAATTAATGTCCCTACATATCAATATGATCAGAGATGTATTATAGAATGACTATAGCCTCATACGTTCACCTGAATGTGTTAGATATTCTTACAATATGTTAGAGTTGATGATTTGTGGCTAGCTATGTTGCAGAATATTTTGGTAATGAAATGGATAATTTCCAAGTAGGATGGAGTGAGGAAGAAGCTAAGAATTATATATGCTAACGTCTTATTTTGGAAGAAAAAAGTATGAATAAAAAGGGTAAATTTATTTACTCAGTGCCTCTTGGGCCCAGGACTAGAACTAAGGTCTCCCCTCTCAGAATACAACAAATTTTACTCAAATTAGTCTTGCTTTACTCCTGGATAACATCCTCTGTCTTTCTTGCAAAATAGGAAATAAAAAATTGAGATGTGTTTTTTGATGTTTAAAGATATCACCAGCATACAAGTTTTGACAGTCTCTATGCACAAATATTACCTTGATAAAAACAGAAATATTCCCTTCTCCCTGACTGCTGATATGTTCGGCTCAAAACCTTACCACCTAGGTGCTCAAGTGCTTACAATATTTCTATATATCAAGTAGTATTTTTAAATACATGGTTTTGACAGTATAACCATTTTGCCCTTTACATTCAACTCTGATTATAAAAAACTAGATTTCTGTGTTTCATAGCTAAATTTAAGGAAATTAGGGGGAAAATCCCTCTGTTTAATATAAATAACTAAAATTGTGTTTAGCAGCATAATTGTTTTTTATTTATTTATTTTTTTTAAGACAGAGTCTCACTCTCTCACCCTGGGTAGAGTGCTCTGGCGTAGTCACAGCTGACCGGAACCTCACACTTTTGAGCTTAAGGGATCCTCTTGCTTCAGCCTCCCCGGTACCTGGGGCTATAGGCACCTGTCATGATTCCCAGTTAGCTAGTTTTTCTATTTTTAGTAGAGATGAAGTCTTGTTGTTGCTCTGGCTGGTCTCGAATTCCTAATATAATTCCTAGAATCCGTCTATAATCCTAGCACTATGGAAGGCCAAGGTGGGTGGAAGGCCGCTTGCCTCACTAATAATGTTAGTGAGCCGCATGCCCCACTAACATAATTATTTTTTAAACTAAGTTAATGGAGAAGTTTTACTTTATTCATTCCAATTTTTTTTTTTTAAGTAGGCAGATAAAACCGTGGTTTTGGGTTTCATGTAAAAAGTGTTATACCTATTTTAAAAATGCTAACATGTTTTGTAATTTAAAAATGTTTTCTAGGCTCGGCACCTGTGGCTCAATGGTCTAAGGCGCCAGCCACGTACACCTAAGCTGGCGGGTTCCAATCCAGCCCGGAACCACCAAACAACAATGATGGCTGCAACCAAAAAATGGCTGGGCATTGTGG